>JAUDYJ010000002.1:278270289-278335289 GCA_030761175.1 Masticophis lateralis | reverse complement strand
ACAAACTTTATTCAAACAGCTGAGAATGACTTCATTCCCAACTAAATTAAAGCAAATTCCTCCCAACACAAATTCCTCAGTCCTATCTCAAACCTTGGTCCAATTGGGCAAACTGCCAAAGGCCTTTCTTGGCAAACGTTCAGAAGTCACAGCAGGGGTGAAATACTCCTGGTTCGGACCAGTTTGCCTGATCCGATAGCGATGGAGGTGGGTGGTTCAGAGAACCGGTAGCCCCCATCATCCAATGCCCAGCTGAGCCACACAATCATCAGAGGCTTTTTTTTTAATTTTTAAAAACATTTTTTCTACAACTACGGCCGAAAAAATGCTTTTAAAAGTTAAAAAAAAAGCCTCTGATGATCGCGCAGCTCGTCAAAGGCATTTAAAAGAAAAAAACTCTTTTTTTCTTTTAAATGCTCTGATGATCCAAGCTGAGTTCCCTGATATCAGCTTTTTAAAAAGCCTCTGCCGATCAGGGAACTCAGCTGGGATTGTCAGGGCCTTTTGAAAACACTTTTTTAAAAGAGGTTGTAGAAAAAAAGGATTTTAAAAGTAAAAAAAAAAATAGCCACGCCCACCCAGTCACATTACCCCCCAAGCCACGCCCACAGAACTGGTAATAAGAAATTTTAGATTTCACCCCTGAGTCACAAATACAAAAATAAATACAAGATATAGATGAAGAAGACGACGAAACTACCAACGTTGTTTTCTGGCACAGCCCAAATGCCGTTGCTGGTCTGTTTTAAGCCTTATGGGAGGGGCCAATCATCTTTTGGCCTTACTCCCGAGTCATCCTCTCTGCTTTAGCTGCTCCTGCCTTCTGGCAGCTCTTCTCATACGTGCACTAGGAACAGGCTCCTCCTGTTCCTCTGCCTCTCTACTGTCAGCCTCTGGAGGCTCCAGAGTCCGCACCTCACTCCCCGATGGCCCTGGCCCCATCTCTGCCTCTGACGCAGAGCCCTCATCTGGGCCTTCCTCAGCCTCCAGGACTGGCCCAGGTTCTTCCTCAGCCTCATCGCTGTCCGACTCCACTGCCAGCTCCACAGGCTGCTGGCGGACCACAACAAGGACCACAACAAGGAAATCTGAACTGGTTTAGTACCAGTTCGCTGGCTGTGCACCAAACATTCATTGTGGGCGTGCATGCACAGTGCACACCATGCACCACATGTGAGATGTGCATGCACCCATGCAGTGCGCACCAAAAGGAGGCATGGGGCAAGTAGAACAGCGCACGTGGGGCGCACAATCTTCAGAGCCGCTTTTTATTTTTAAAACCATTTTTTTACAACCTATTCGCCAAATAAATTGTAAAAAAAATGCTTTAAAAAAGTAAAAAAAAAAGGCTACTGTGATTCATCAGAGCCTTTTTTTTTTTTTTTTTACTTTTTAAAAGCATTTTTTACTACCGGTGCCTAAAAAGTAGGGGGAGGGGGACTTCTGACGATGATCTTCAGAACTTTTTTTTTTAACTTTTTAAAGCATTTTTAAATGCTTTAGTAAAAAAATGCTAAAAATGTTTTTAAAAAGTTCCATTTTTAAAAACTTCCGACGATCATGCGTCGCTCAGTTAATTGTCAGATTTTTCTTTTTTTTTTTACATTTTTTACTATCGGTTTGGTGAACCAATAGCCTTTTTTTACTACCAGTTCGGACAAACCGGACTGAACCAGTAGCATTTCACCCCTGGGTAGGAGACTTTAATGCAAGTGTGGATGCAGAATTTGATTATATGAGCAGTAAAATAGGTTTTAAAAAAAGTCAGGAAAACACTTCCAAAAACCTTTTTTTAAAATGATGGAAGAATTAGGAACGCAAGATGCATGGAGAGAGACCCATCCTAAAAAAAAAAAATCAACACTCATTCTATTCAAATATGCATAAATCTTGGTCCAGAATAGATATGGTATGGATGACATCAGAACTAAAAGCTTGTGTGCAAGAGATAGAAATTGAACCCACTGTCTGGGCAGATCATAATCTGATGAAAGTTGTATGGAAAGGACAAAGAATTTATACAAAAGATGAAAAAAGAATTTGATTTTTTTTTTTAAAAAAAGAGAGAACAGGAAAGAAGAGGCTACTCTACAAACTGTATGAGACATCGTTAAAGCATATACCCAGGGATTAGCAATCGCGTACATGGGAAAGAAAAATAAGAAGAAGAAACAATGATGAGAGAGATAAAAGGCAAGGAAAGATCAAATAAGGAAGATACAGGAGTAGAAATGTAACAACAAATAAGAGGAAACAGAAAGAATGCAGTTTGTAGAAATGAAATTGTGTACACTGTTATTTACAGTATATGTACATATGTAAATAAATCAATATTACACTTGTAGGTATAAAGGATACATTGAAATAAGGGAGAAAAAATGGATAGGTAAGAAATGTTTAACCGTTGCGAAACTGTTGGAAAGAAACTATTGTTTAAAGTGTCCTTTTTATTTTTTTTTTGAAAAAATGTTTAATAATTTTTTTAAAAAAATATCAAAATAAGACAATATTAGAAGAACGGGAACTTTCTCTTTGTTCTAAGTTGCACATTTTTTTAAAAAAAATATCTTCCCCCTCTTACTTCTTATCCTGTCCTCGGGTGATTTAGAAAATAGGTTTACCTCTTTTTCCATGTGTTAGTTCCTCAAGTACTGGAAGACTGCTATCATATTATCCCTAGTTCTTCTCTGCACTCTTTTTAGGGCTTCAATATCTTTTTAAGGTAGTGTGGCAACAAAGACTGGATACAATATTCCAAGTGTGGTCTTGTCATGTATAAAATGCTCCCGGTTCAGACCGGATCACCTGATCCGGTAGCGATGGAGGCAGGTGGTTTGGAGAACCCGTAGCAAAAGTCCCTGCCCCCCCACCATGCCCAGCCGGGCCGTGCAATCATCAGAGGCTTTTTTTTTATTTTAGTTTTAAAAGCATTTTTTCTACAACCTTTGGCCGAAGAGGTTGTACAAAAACTGCTTTTAAAAGTTTTTTTAAAAGCCTCTGATGATCTCACGGCTCAGCTGGGATCGTCAGAGCCTTTTAAAAGCATTTTTTTTCTGTAATCTCTTTGGCCAAAGAGGTTGTAAAAATAAATGCTTTTAAAAGGCTCTGATGATCCCAGCTGAGTTGCCTGATTGTCAAGAGCCTTTTTTTTCTTTTAAAAGCATTTTTTTTTATTTTAAAGGGGGAAAAAAGCCTCTGACGATCAGGCAACTCAGCTGGGACCCTCAGAGCCTTTTAAAAGCATTTTAAAAAATGCTTTTAAAAGTAAAAAAAAAGTTGGCCATGCCCAGTCACATTACCCCCACCACCACTAAGCCATGCCCACAGAACTGGTAGTAACAAATTTACATTTCACCGCTGGTATAAAGCCTTACTTGCACTTCACGTGATCTTGATATTATCTCTCTGTTGGTGCAGCCTAGGACTGTGTTGGCTTTTTTGGTGGCTGCAGGACACTTCTGGCTCATCTTTAAGTGATTGTCCACTAGGACTCCAAGATCCCTCCTGCAGTTACTACCGTTGAGTCCCTATTTTTCTACTTGCATTCTTTACGTGCTTTCGAACTGCTAGGTTGGCAGAAGCTGGGACAAGTAACGGGCGCTCACCCCGTTACACGGCACTAGGGATTCAAGCCGCTGAACTGCCAACCCTTCGACCGACAAACTCAGCGTCTTTGCCACTGAGCCCCCGCATCCCTTACTGTTGAGCCAAGGACCATCTATTCTGTATCTGTGCATTTGGTTTTTTCTTGCCTAAAAGGACCTTACTTTTCTCACCACCGAATTGCATTTTGTTGGATAGGGTCCAGTGTTCAAATATCTCAAGGTTCAGTCCAGTTGTAACTTTGAATGCTCACTAAATAATTGGTGGTACATTGTGGATTACAGCTCGCTAGCTAGAAAGATAGACAACATAGAATAACGTAACATAGAATAACAAAATAACAGAATGGCGGAGTTGGAAGAGACTTTATAGGTCTCCTAGTCCAACGCCCTGCTCAAATAGGAGATCCTATACCATTCCAGACAAGTGGATGTCCAGTCTCGAAAGATTCTCCAGGCTTTAAAGGTGACAACCAGCCCCTTGAATGGTTGCTTCTCTTCTTGGTTACTTTCCATCCATTATTTCTTGTCTTGCCTTCTGGTGCTTTGGAAAATAGTTTGACTCCCTCATAGTTGTAGGAACAAATATTGGAACACTGCTATCATACCTACCCTAGTCCTTCTTTTCACTACACTAAACACATCTAGTTCCAATACGATAGATGATAGATAGATAGATAGATAGATAGATAGATAGATAGATAGATAGATAGATAGATAGATAGATAGATAGAGATAGATAGATAGATAGATAGATAGATAGATAGATAGATAGATAGATAGATATGGATACCAGTAGATAGATACCGATAGCTAGATAGCTAGATAACAGATAGCTAGATACATAACAGATAGGTAGGTAGGTAGGTAGGTAGGTAGGTAGGTAGGTAGGTAGTGAGGGAGGGAGGGAGGGAGGGAGGGAGGAAGGAAGGAAGGAAGGAAGGAAGGAAGGAAGGAAGGAAGGAAGGAAGGAAGGAAGGAAAGATAGATAGATAGATAGATATAGATAGATGATAGATAGATAGATAGATAGATAGATAGATAGATAGATAGATAGATAGATAGATAGATAGATAGATAGATATGGATACCAGTAGATAGATACCGATAGCTAGATAGCTAGATAACAGATAGCTAGATACATAACAGGTAGGTAGGTAGGTAGGTAGGTAGGTAGGTAGGTAGGTAGTGAGGGAGGGAGGGAGGGAGGGAGGGAGGAAGGAAGGAAGGAAGGAAGGAAGGAAGGAAGGAAGGAAGGAAGGAAGGAAGGAAGGAAGGAAAGGTAGATAGATAGATAGATAGATAGATAGATAGATAGATAGATAGATAGATAGATAGATAGATAGATAGATACTGGTAGACAGATAGACAGACAGACAGACAGACAGAAAGACAGACAGACAGACAGACAGACAGACAGACAGATAGATAGATATAGACAGGCAGGCAGGCAGGCAGGCAGGCAGACAGAAAGACAGACAGACAGAAAGACAGACAGACAGACACAGACAGACATGTAATAGTTAAAATGGCGAATTTGAGCCAGACCCTCTTCAACTAAGCCAAACTACTTTTGAAGAATGGTGCTAAGAAAACTGCAGGGACCTAATCAGGAATGGAATCAACGGACCCGAATAGAATGGAATGGGGTAGACATATCCAAAATTCCGTCTTAGAAGCTCTTCTGTATGGCGTGCAGCATCAACTAGATAGCCAGTCTCACAGGGCAGAGCAAGGAACTTTTTTTAATAAGTTTTGAGTAAGTTTTTTCTCCCTTGAATTCCCAAGTGGCACACTTTTTCTTTCTTTCTTCCTTTCTTTCTTTTCTTTTTTTAAATGTGAAACTACAAGTCACTTTGAGATCAAATCAGGACACAAGAATAATTTTCATAATTTAGCACTGTTCATAAAAGAATCAAAGAGGAGGAGGGGAGGGATTTTGGAGGAGTTAATTTTCCATTACTTTCCTAGCACTTTCGAAACTAAAGCCTTTAATGTCCCTTGAGAGAAATAGGATTTTTTTCCCCACAAGAGAATCCCTCTAGGATCAACATACAGCATCATTCCCTAAGGGTTTCAGACTTTACTTTCAAAGAACTTTGCTTTGCAGCCGATTATCTGATTTTTATTTTATTTATTTTTTTGGTAATTTAAATACTTTTTTTAATTAATCAAGTAAAGAAAAGTGCCCTTATTTAGTGTTCCTTGAACTATTACATACGTTCTCCCTTTTCGTTCTTATAAATGATCTTTTTGGTGGCATGTTCATTGATTATTTTTTTTAAAAAAGTTTTGATTGAACGTTTTCCAAGTTTAAAAGTAAAGTAAAAAAAAAAAAAAGAAAAAAATACAAATACAAATAAAATATGCAAACAGTGCAACAATACAGTATAATTCTACACTTTCCATATCAGCATGTATTTTCTGCCTTTATAATTCACTATTCAATATTTGTCTTCTCATAAAATACAATTCTAGCAATAGTATAATTATTGGTGGCATGTTTAGCTTTCAAAAATAAATAAATATATAAATAAATTCCACAATTTAAAAGAGTTTGCTGGGCGTTCCAGAGACTAGATAACTGATAGCTTCTCGTGAGGTACCTTTTTGAGTGAAATTCTACCCTATCGAATGAAATTACAAGTACTCCTTGACTTATGACTAGAATTGGGAGCAGAATTGCTGTTGTTAAGCAATGTGGTTGTTAAGTGAGTTGCATCCAGTTTTATGACTGTTTTCGCCCATCAAACTACTTCAGAGCTGCCAGAAAGAGATTTGCTCGAAGTCACCCACCTGGTTTCCAAGCCTAAGGGCAGGACTAGAACTCACCATCTCCTGGTAATTGGCTTAATGTCACCCAGCTGGCTTCAATGCCTAAGGCAGGACTAGAACTCACCATCTCCTGGTGATTGGCCTAAAGTCACCCACCTGGTTTCCAAGCCTAAGGCGGGACTAGAACTCACTGTCTCCTGATAATTGGCCTAAAATCACCCAGCTGGCTTCAATGCCTAAGGCAGGACTAGAATTCACTGCCTCCTGGTGATTGACCTAAAGTCACACAGCCAGCTTTCAGGCCTGGTTTCGAGCCATCATTTTAACCATTACACCTAACTGGCTCTTTGTTGGGCATAAATAAACAGTGACAAATAGACCTAAAATAAATAAGTTATCTGTTTTTGAATAAAAAGAATTCTTCCATCTCTATAAGATATCTTCTAAACTGTTTTACCCCTGTAGAAAATGATCCATTTCACTCCAGTTTCTGGATCTCTCAGTTGAATAAAAAACAAGCAACGGAAAAATAAGTTTTCCTTCACTTGTCTTGGTTTAATTTTGCCTCGCTGATTTGTTATTGCATTTCTGGAAAACAAAACAAAACAAAAAAAAACCTTTAAAATGTTTAAAAACAAACAATCCCGCTCAAAAAAGGGGGCAATTTGCACCTTTTAAAAAAAATTCGCATCCTTTCTCGATTCCTCTTCATAATGAGTGACGCTTCACTCCAGAATGCAATTTGGACAGATGCTGTTGTGTAGAGGAAGGGGGGGGGGGGAATAGAGATGCGATATCTGAGAAAATCAATCTGTATTATGCCGTAATATGAGTGTCAAATTTAGAAGGAATCCTTTTGGAAAAGAGAGAGAGAGAGAGGGAAGGAGGGAGATAGATAGATAGATAGATAGATAGATAGATAGATAGATAGATAGATAGATAGATAGATAGATAGATAGATAGATACAAAGGTAGTATTCGTCCAGTTTGCACACGACATGAACCAGTGGTAAAGGTATGTGAAACCCACTCCTGGGGAGGGAGAGAGAGACAGGGAGGGAGACAGAGAGAGAGATGAGGGGGAGAGAGAGGGGTATTCAGCCGGTTCGCACACAATGCGAACCAGTGGTAAAGCTAAGTGAAACTCACCCCTGGAGAGAGAGAGGGGAGGGGGGGAGAGAGAGAATTAATAGATGATAGATAGATAGATAGATGATTGATAGATAGATAGATAGATGATAGATAGATAGATAGATAGATAGATAGATAGATAGATGATAGGTAGGTAGGTAGGTAGGTAGGTAGGTAGATAGATAGATAGATAGATAGATAGATAGATAGATAGATAGATAGATAGATAGATGATAGGTAGGTAGGTAGATAGATAGATAGATAGATAGATAGATAGATAGATAGATAGATAGATAGATAGATGATAGGTAGGTAGGTAGGTAGGTAGGTAGGTAGGTAGGTAGGTAGATAGATAGATAGATAGATAGATAGATAGATAGATAGATAGATAGATAGTATTCAGCTGGTTCACACGCGGCACGAATCAGTAGTAAAGGTAAGTGAAACCCACCCCTGGAGAGAGAGAGAGAGGGAGGGAGGGAGGGAGGAAGGGAGAGAGAGAGAGAGAGAGGAGAGAGAGAATATAAACTTAGTTTCTAGAAAGGGGTAAAAACAATCACTTAGCTTAACGGCTTGCTGGAATGGAGTTCTATTTAAACTTTCTTCTCACAGGCAGACAATAAGATTGCTCAGAGGGTGAGACCTCTCACAGCTTTAATTCCCTCTTCCCTCCTGTTCTCTCCTGCCGGAGAAGCTTTCGACAACATTCCCTCAAAACTAGCCTTCAAGACTCGCAGTAAAAACAGTGCCCAAATTATACAACGTTTTCTGCCAGAAACCAGAGCAATTTACATATATTTTCCCTCCCGTTCAGAATTGAGTGGACAGCTGGTGTAGCCTTGTGCCTATTAATCTTTTAGTGCACAATCATTTTCCGGTATGTAACAACTATTTTTCAGTCTTTGGGGCATCAAGTGAGATAATGAATAATTCCATTATATTCCTACTGGACAAATGGGTATTGCTGAACGGCGTGTTTGGTTCGGAGCGAAGAAAAGACGAGGAGAAGGAGGAAGTTTTTATTACCTTTCCATTGTTCTGGAATGAGGAAGAATCTTTGCGGTGAGGAGCAATTGGGACCAGGGATTTGTGACAGTCAATCCAACTTTTTGTTGAGATATATGTATAAAGACAGCTACCGAGGCATCAATTCACAGTAGCAAGAGAATAAGCATCAACCACCAGAACACAACAGAATAACAACATTTGAAGGACCTTGGAGATCTTCTAATTCAACCCCCTATAGGAGACCCTATACCATTTCAGATAGATGGTTGTCCAATCTCTTCTTGAAAGCCTCCAGTGATGGAGCACCCACAACTTCTGGAGGCAAGTTGTTCCACTGGTTAATTGTTCTCACTGTTAGGAAATTTCTCCTTAGTTCTAAGTTGCTTCTCTCCTTGATAAGTTTCCATCCGTTGCTTTGGGGAATAGGTTGACACAGAGGTGAAATCTAAAAATTTTCGCTACTGGTTCTGTGGGCGTGGCTTAATTAGTGGGCGGGGCTTGGCGGTCAGGTGGCTGGATGGGCGTGGCTTGTTGGTCAGGTGGGCGTGGCCAAGCTGACGTCACTGCTTTGCCCTTTTTTAACCTACAAAACACAACACAACACAACACAACTGGCTCACTCACAATGTAAAAGCCGCTGTGCTAGACCCAAAATGGTCCCTGCAACAAGCAGGAACCTCACACAGCCGCAAAAAGTCCAAAAAAACCAACTTCCACACTTTACACACACCAAATTCCACATACAGCTTTGTGAGATTTTGTGTGCCTGTGTAGTTAGAGTGAAACACTACAGAAACACAAAAAAATTCCGAAAGCTGCAGAAATATTATTTTATTTTATTTTTATTTTTATATAAAAGCAGTTCAATTTAAAACTTCCTAAACTTTTAATGGCTAGGTCTAAAAAAAGAACTACTAAAAAACCCCCCAATGAACTATTTTTTTTTAAAGCTCCCAAGGAGGGGTGGGGAATAAAGGCAGGCAGGCAGATAGAGCTGCTCACCGATGAGCTTGATTGCAGGCAGGGAGATTCAGTTGCTTGCTGATGCAGGGATTCCAGCAAGCGAAGCAAGGCAGTCGTTTCAACCAGCAGCTCAGGATTTGGTCCGAAAAGCGAAGGTAAGCAAGCTGGAGGCTGGGGGGCGGGAAGAGATTTTTGCTAACCTTTTGTCCCTTTTGCTACCCAGTTGCGTCCCTTTCTGGATCGGGATTCATTACGCACGGTCACTCAGCCCTCGTCACCTCACGCCTGGACTACTATAATGCTCTCTACATGGGGCTCCCCTTGAGGAACACCCGGAGGCTCCAACTGGTCCAGAATGCGGCCGCGCAGGTGGTGATGGGAGCGACGTGGTGCTCCCATGTGACTCCACTCCTGCGCGAGCTGCACTGGCTCCCAGTGGTCTTCCGGGTGCGCTTCAAGGTTCTGGTTACTCTCTTCAAAGCGCTCCATGGCTTAGGACCAGGGTATCTTCGGGACCGCCTTCTGCCACCACCGACCAGTCCGTTCCCACAGAGAGGGGCTCCTCAGGATGCCGTCAGCCAAATGGTGTCGACTGGCGGCCCCCAGGGGGAGAGCCTTCTCTGTGGGGGCACCGGCTATCTGGAACGAGCTCTCCCCTGAGATAAGGAGGATACAGGACCTATGTACCTTCCGCCGCACCCTAAAAACGTTCCTATTTCATCAGGCTGGCCTGACTTAAACCTCCCTTTATAATAGGTTTTATACTGGGTTTTTAAATGTCTTTTATAATTGGATTTTAATTTGCTTCAGCCTAATTATTTAATTTATTTTAAATTTTTAACTTTTGTATGATACTCTATTTTAATCGGCTGTTCACCGCCCTGAGTCCCTTCGGGGAGTAGGGCGGTATACAAATTTGAATAAATTAAACTAAACTACTGGTTCTCCAAACTGCCCGCCGCCATCGCTACCTACTCTCCCGAGCCAGTCCGAACCGGGAGCATTTCCATTTCACCCTGGGTTTGACACCCCCCCCCCTACATTCCTTAAACAGAATTGGAAGGGATCTTGAAGCTCTCCTAGTCAAACCCCCTCCTCAGGCAGGAAACTGACAATTCAGAAAATGTTTGCCCAGTCTCTTCTTAAAAACTCCCAGTGCTGGAGCATCCAAGACTCTGCAGGCAAGTTGTTCCACTGATTTTTTTTTTTAAATTTGATTTATATGCTGCCCTTCTCCGGAGACTCAGGGCAGCTTACAGTGCATTAAGCAATAGCCTTCATACTTTTGTATATTTATATTTATACAAAGTCAGCTTATTGCCCTCAACAAACTGGGTCCTCAATTTACCCACCTTATAAAGGATGGAAGGCTGAGTCAACCTTGAGCCTGGCTAGGACTGAACTCGCAGAATTACAGGCAGCTGGATCTTAATTGCTGCCTTTAGTAGGAGGCATTAGCCCCCTATGCTACACAGGCTCAGATTGATTGTTCTAACTGTCAGGAAATTTCTCCTTAGTTCTAGGTTGATTCTCTCCTTGGTGAGTTTCCATCCATTCCCAGGTGGGTTTCAAATAATTTTACCACCGGTTCGCCACGCACTGAAAATGTGAGCGTGCATCTTCCATGCATACGCCCGGCCTTCCACACATGTGCTTTGCTTGCACGCGTGGGTCGTACGCATGCACACGGCTTAGAAAACGTGGCTACATAGGACGGCATAGCACTGGGGCGGGTGGGCTGGCCGAACCCCTTCCACAGGTCGCCACCAGGGGTGGATTCTACTTACCTTTACTAGCAGTTCGCAACAGGATTGCATGTGCCTTGCTTCTGTGCATGCTCAGAAGCTTCCGCACATGCGCAGATCGCCAATGACGACATCTGGGGCAGTGGGCGGGGCCTCCCACTGTTTTACTACTGGCTCTTGCGAACCGGCTGAATACGATCACTGCATCCATTGCTTCTGGTCCTGCCTTCAGATGCTTTGGAGAATAGCTTGACCCCCTCTTCTTTGTGGCAGCCCCTCAAATATTGGAAACCTGCTCTCATGTCTCCCCTGATCCTTCTTTTCATTAGACACTCTATCTCTCTGTCTCTTTCTCTCTGTCTCTGTTACTCTCTCTCTCTCTTTGAGCCAGCAAATTCTGCTTGCTTTTCATAAATCCTTTATCCTTCCTTTTTTTATATTACTTCTGTCACTACTATCTGGAGCCTAAGATTCATTGATTTCTGAAGTCTATCCATTCTTTCCACGGGTTGTGTTATCAGAAGGAGCGAGCACGCTTTATTTGAAAGATTTGTGGTGCTTGTTTCGGTTTGATTTTTAAATCTTTGGGAGTCCTGCGCATACATCTGGGTGCTGAGGGAATGAAATTGGAAATTATTGAGTGACTCAATATGTCTGTATTTCAATAGAAGCTGATTGTGCTCTGTTTGTTCCTTGATTAATATCCGGATCAGAAAGTTATCTATCAGCTTTTGCGCTGTAATTTATATCCAGAGTAGTTTTTGACACAATTATTATCTTTATCATCATTTTCAAAGACATGTTATTTAGATATAGGTATGTAAAGAAAAAGTAACAGCAGAGGTGGGTTCCATTTACCTTTGCTACTGGTTCGTAACTGTGATTGTGCTTGTGCAGCTCTTCTGCACAGACTGTCCGTGATGACATCCAGGTGGGTAGGCAGAGCCTCCTGCCGCCACCGGTGCCACTACCAGTTCGTGGAAACAGGGACGAACCGATAGAAACTTATCACTGAGAGAAAAGTATATTAACATGTACAAGTTGTCTTATGATTGTACTTACAACACTTCATTCAGTGACCATTCAAAGTTACAACGGCAGTGAAAAAAAGTGACTTATGACCGTGTTTCACACTTACGACCATTGCAGTAGCCCCATGGTCACATGATCAAAATTCTGACACTTGGCGGGTTTCAGCATCCTGGGGTTATTCCCTTAACAAAGGTGGCAAGAAAGGTTTGTAAAATGGGAAATCCGCCTAACAAATGTCTCGCTTAGCGACAGAAATGTTGGGCTCAATTGTGAGCGTAAGCCCAGGACTCCCTGTCCGTTGCGTGTAGCAATTTGCTCTTTGAAAATCGTTATAATTCTGAGAATTCTGGAGGGAATTTTTAGAGGTGAACATATGCAAAAAGGAAATGGTGTGGAAAAGGTTAAGAATCCACACCCAAATTGACAAGGCTATATTTAGCTTGGGAAATCAACTTCAATGGAAGCTACTCCTATATATTGTTGCTGTCTTAATACTTTCCAATAAAGAATAACAGAATTGGAAGGGACATTGGAGGTCTTCTAGTCCAACCCCCTGCTGAAGCAAGAGACCTTATATCTGTGATGGCGAACCTAAGGCGCGCGTGCCCAAAGTGGCACATGAAGCCATGTCGCGTGGCATGTGTGGCCTTGCCTGTCCTGGGTTTCGGGCACACATGTGCTCTGACGATCAGCTTTCCTCCACGTGCAGTGCCGAAAACTGGCATGTGCATGCCCATCAGCCAGCTGATTGTTGGGTTTGCATGCGTGCCAGAACCTGGAATTTTAGCTTTTCTGGAGCGTGATCCCTTCATGTGCATGGTAGTGCCAAAAACCAGCCTGTGCATACATACTGGCCAGCTGATTGTCAGGTGCGCATGTGCTCTACAGCCTGGAAGTTTGGCTTTTCCAGAGTGCGGCCCCAACAAGAATGTGCGTACATGAAAGGCATTTCCACGTGGCATTTTCGGCACTCAGTGTCCCATCACTGCTCTATATCATTCCAGACAAATGGCTTTCAATTTTCTTCTTAAAAATGTCCAATGTTGGATCACCCACAATTCCTGGAGGCACTGCTGTCATTAAGTCTACTATGAGTGAGGGTAATGTTGGCCTGGAAATGGCTAATGGACTAAGAAAGAGGATTGCAACTCCCTTCCACTTATGTATTAGTTCTCATTTTTATCCATTCCTGTTAAATTTGAGCCTGAGTAGCGTAGGGGGCTAATGCCTCCTACTAAAGGCAGCAATTAACATCCAGCTGCCTGTAATTCTGTCAATTCAATCCTAGCCAGGCTCAAGGTCGACTCAGCCTTCCATCCTTTCTAAGGTGGGTAAATTGAGGACCCAGTTTGTGGGGGCAATAAGCTGACTTTGTATAATATATACAAAAGTATGAAGGCTATTGCTTAATGCATTGTAAGCTGCCCTGAGTCTTCGGAGAAGGGCAGCATATAAATCAAATTTTTAAAAAATCATGTTTTTAGCATTTTAATATTCTTATATTTCTTTTCTTAGTGCATTGTAAGCGCCCAGAGTCACTTTGCTAGTGAGGTAGGTGGCATATAAATTTAACAAGTAAATAAAAATAAATAAAACAGGTACAGCTAGGATACAACCAAATTCAATATAATTCCATTTACTTAATAACACTGAAAATAGCAACACTGATCAAAGAAATGGTAGACCTTTGGTTATACCAATGTGGTCACCATAAGGATCTTCTGACCAGCTGCCATTGATTATACATGACCTAAATTTTCTACCCACCCACTTCTACCTTGAGTCGATTGCTGGTGTCTACAAGGACAGATTTCTGTAGCTTTGTGGACAACTTTTTTGGAAAAAAAGGGTTTTTCCCTTGCTTTCTTCTTCCTGGTACCACTTTAGGTAAAAGGTAAAGGTTTTCCTTGCACATATGTGCTAGTCGTTCCTGACTCTAGGGGGTGGTGCTCATCTCTGTTTCAAAGCTGAAGAGACAGCTCTGTCTGAAGACATCTTCGTGGTCATGTGGCCAGCATGACTCAACGCCAAAGGTGCACGGAATGCTGTTACCTTCCCACCAAAGGTGGTCCCTATTTTTCTATTTGCATTTTTTATGTTCTTTCGAACTGCTAGGTTGGCAGAACCTGGGACATGTAATGGGAGTACCAGTTTACAAAGCTTTAATAAGATCACACTTGGAATACTACACACAGTTCTGGTCACCACAATACAAACAAAAAGATGTTGACACTGGAAAGTGTGAAGAAAAGAGCAACAAAGATGATTGGGGGCTGCAGGCTAGAAGGTACAATGAATGGTTGCAGGATTTGGGTATGGCTAATCTTGAGAAAAGAAGGACTAGAAAGCGGAGACAGTATAGTAGTGTTCCAATATTTGAGGGGCTCCTACAAAGACGAGGGACTCAAACTATTTTCCAAAGCACCAAAAGGCAAGACAAGAAACAATGGTTGGAAACTAACCAAGGAGAGAAGCAACTTAGAACTAAGGAGAAATTTCCTCATAGTGAAAACAACCAACCAATGGAATAGCTTGCCTTCCGAAGTCGTGAATGCTCCAACACTGGAAGGTTATAAGAGAAGTCTGGACAAATATTTGTCTGAAACAGTATAGAGTATAGAGTCTCCTGCAGTGGTGAAATCCAATTATGTTTACTATCAGTTCTGTGGGTGTGGATTGGTGGGCATGATGTGGCTTGGTGGGTGTGGCTTGGTGGGCATGGCAGATGAAGGATACTGCAAAATCCCCATTCCCTCCCCACTACTAGGGGAGGGATATTGCAAAATCTCCATTCCCACCCCACTCCTGGGGCCAGCCTGAGATGGCATTTGCTGGTTCTCCGAACTACTCAAAATTTCTGCTACCAGTTCTCAGAACTACTAAAAATTTCCGTTACTGGTTCTCCATAACTTGTCAGAACCTGCTGGATTTCACCCCTGGTGTCCTGGTTTTCAGGAGTAGAAGATCTCCGAAGTCCCTTCCAATTCTACTATTCTGTGGATTAACCAAGAGTGACTGGTCAAAAATTAACATCTGGCTTCATGCCTAAGGAAGAACAAGAACTAAGAGCCTGCTAATTTTTAGCATAGTGCCTTCAACTACCACCCCAAGCTGGTTGTTACAGATCCCTACCAGTATTATATTAATTTGGTGTGAGGTGAATGCAGAAATTTCAAAGTGTGGATTCGAAGCTCCAAATGAGATGTCTAACCAGGGTACACAAATGATTCTGAATCCATGTGGATCAATCCAGTTGTTCATGCAGGTGGACCAGAGGTGGGTCTGACCAGTTCTGGAGAACCAGTAGTGGAAATTTTGAATAGTTTGGAGAACTGGTAGTAAAAATTCTGACTGGCCCCGCCCCTATCAATTCTCTACCTCCCAAGTCCCAGCTGATTGGGAGGAAATGGGGATTTTGCAGGAACCTTTCCCTGGAGGTGGGTGAGAATGGAGATTTTACAGTATCCTTCCCCTGCCACGCCCACCAAGCCATGCCACGCCCACCAAGCCACACCCACCGAACCGGTAGTAAAAAATTTTGAAACCCACCACTGAGGTGGACATGTGTGAAGAATCCGACCTGATCCAGTCACATCCAATTTAACTACTCCGACCAAATCAATCTGAACATTGAAACCCAATTGGATTGATTTTCTGAATTGATTCCAGGGTTTGCGTTAAAGCAGATATAATTCGCACAACACCGGCTTCACAAATTATAAAGACCTTTCTTAGAGCAATGCCTGGTTTTGATTGATGGATTATGTGCCACCAAGTCAGTGCCCGCTCTTAGCAACCACAAGGATAGATTTTCTCCAGGGTGATCTATCTCCAACCAGGTCCTTCAGATCTTTCAACTGTACTCATATCTAATGTAATTAAGTTCATCCACTTTACTGTTGGTCGTCATCTTTTTCTCTTCATTTTTTATTTTTCCCAAATCTTACAGAATAACAGAGTTGGAAGGGACCTTGGGGGTCTTCAACCTTCTGCTCAGGCAGGAAACCCTCTACCATTTCAGACAAATACAGGTGAAACTCAAAAAATTAGAATATTGTGCAAAAGTTCATTTATTTCAGTAATGCAACTTAAAAGGTGAAACTAATATATGAGATAGACTCATTACATGCAAAGCGAGATAGTTCAAGCCTTGATTTGTCATAATTTTGATGATTATGGTTTACAACTCATGAAAACCCCAAATTCACAATCTCAGAAAATTAGAATATTACATGAAATCTATAAAACAAGGATTGTACATAGAACAATATCGGACCTCTGAAAAGTATAAGCATGCATAAGTACTCAGTACTTGGTTTGGGCCCCTTTTGCATCAATTACCGCCTCAATGCGGCGTGGCATGGATGCTATCAGCCTGTAGCACTGCTGAGATGTTATGGAAGACCAGGATGCTTCAATAGTAGCCTTCAGCTCTTCTGCACTGTTCGGTCTCATGTCTCTCATCCTTCTCTTGACAATGCCCCGTAGATTCTCTATGGGGTTCAGGTCAGACAAGTTTGCTGGCCGATCAAGCACAGTAATCCCATGGTCATTGAAGCAGGTTTTGGTACTTTTGGCAGTGTGGGCAGGTGCCAAGTCCTGCTGGAAAATGAAGTCAGCATCCCCGTAAAGCTCATCTGCAGAAGGAAGCATGAAGTGCTCCAAAATCTCTTGGTAGATGGCTGCATTGACCCTGGACTTAATGAAGCACAGTGGACCAACACCAGCAGATGACATGGCTTTCCAAATCAATACAGACTGTGGAAACTTCACACTGGACTTCAAGCATCTTGTAGTGTATGCCTCTCCATTCTTCCTCCAGACTCTGGGTCCTTGGTTTCCAAATGAGATGCAAAAGTTGCTCTCATCAGAAAAGAGAACTTTGGACCACTGAGCAACAGACCAGTTCTTTTTGTCTTTAGCCCAGATAAGATACTTCTGACGTTGTTCAGGAGTGGCTTGACAAGAGGAATACGACATTTGAAGCCCATGTCCAGGATCCGTCTGTGTGTGGTGGCTCTTGATGCACTGACTCCAGCCTCAGTCCACTTCTTGTGAAAGTCCTCAACACTTTTGAATGACCGTTTCCTGACAATCCTCTTCAGGTTGCGGTCATCCCTGCTGCTTGTGCACCTTTTTCTTCCACACTTTTCCCTTTCACGTAACTTTCTATTAATATGTTCTTTGATACAGCACTTTGGGAACATCCAACTTCTTTTGCAATTACCTTTTGAGGCTTTCCCTCCTTATGGAGGATGTCAATCATGGTTTTCTGCACAACTGTCAGATCAGCAATCTTTCCCATGATTGTGATTCCTACTGAACCAGACTGAGAGACCATTTAAAGGCTCAGGAACCATTTGCAAGTGTTAATGCTTAATTAGCTGATTAGAGTGGGACACTTTGAGCCTAGAATATTGAACCTTTTCACAATATTCTAATTTTCTGAGATTGTGAATTTGGGGTTTTCATGAGCTGTAAGCCATAATCATCAAAATTATGACAAATCAAGGCTTGAACTATCTCGCTTTTCATGTAATGAGTCTATCTCATATATCAGTTTCACCTTTTAAGTTGCATTGCTGAAATAAATGAACTTTTGCATGATATTTTAATTTTTCGAGTTTCACCTGTAACTATTCAATCTCTTCTTTAAAATGCCCAGTGTTGGAACATTCACAACTTCTGGAGGCAAGTCGTTCTACTGGTTAATTGTTCTCAACTGTTAGGAAATTATTTCTTAGTTCTAGGTTGCTTCTCTCCTTGATTAGTTTCCACCCATTGCGTCTTGCTCTGCCTTCACTCTTCTTTCTGGGAGGCCCTTTGAAATATTATGAACTTCTCAGGACGAAAAAAATAATAACTGTTCTTGTATTTGTGTCCATCCTATTCATTCTTCCCTGTGGTCATCCTATTTGCAATTTTAGCAATCCTATCTGCTATGTTCTTTCCTACTGATAAAAAATGCTACTTATGATACCATCTCAATGTCTATCTCTGTCCCTATCTCCATCTCTACCTATCTCTATGTGTATCTCTCTCTATTGTATCTCCCTTCCCCACTTTATGTATTCCTCTATCTCTATCTGTCTATCTGTCTATCTGTCTGTCTGTCTGTCTGTCTGTCTGTCTGTCTGTCTGTCTGTCTGTCTATCTATCTATCTATCTATCTATCTATCTATCTATCTATCTATCTATCTATCTATCATCTCCATCATCGCTATCAACTCTCTATCTTTATGTATCTCTTTCTATCTCTGTGTCTATGTCTGTCTATCTCTATCTCCATCATCTCTATTATCTCTTTCTCTCTCTCTCTCCCTCCCTCCCTCCCTCCCTCCCTCTCTCCCTCTCTCTCTCTCTCATCTCTCTCTCTCTGCATGCATGTACATCATTAGTGTCTCTCCCACACATCCTAGGGAAGTGCTGAAAATAGCCCAGGCAATGATTGGCAGTAGTGATGAACCCTAATTTTATTGAGAATTTTTTTTTGGCATGACATTTATTGGCAAACCTCTCCAAAATAATCCCCTTCAAACCTGCCAGATGTGTTTTGAAGTGATGTGCTCCTGTCATGCATGGCCAGGAAAATAATGAGTGATGCCTGCTGCCAATCAGAGTGAAGGAAATCCACTCCTTGCTGTCATTTTAAGCTATGGCTGAATGGCCACTTTTTAAAAACAATCTGCGGGAGGGGCCAGATTGCTTTATGCTTTATGCTTTAATGCATAGAGCCTATCACATGTCATTCAACACAAATATTTTTTTCTTCTGATACTGCTTCCAACTAAAGTTCCATCAGGTATAAGAGACTTGGGAAGGGGAATTGAACTCCATCACCTACTCTTCTTCATGCATATTCATGCAAATGGAAAAGAGGCACAGAGGTTCAAGTAGTTTAATGATGATGGTCTCAGATCCAAAGGTTCAAGTCCTAGCACTGCGTGTCGGGATGAGCTCTCGTCACTCATCTCAGGTTCTGTCCACCTAACATGTTTTATGCAGAGAGATAAAACAGACATCACTTCAACAGGGAGATGAGTTGGTGCTCTGTGCAGGCAGTCAGATTCCTCCATTCTGAATCTCCCTGGTTCCTATCATCCATTGGCAAGATGGCTTTGGGGAGGGAGAGGGCCTTGGATGACACTGCGGGAATGGTCACTCGCCTTTCTTTCTGGTATGAAGCCAGCTCACCCACTTGTGGTGCACCCTGGGAAGTGTGCAAGCATTTCCTACAACCGAGAGGATATGTTGTGGCCCGTCAGTGGCCTGTGCAGTTAGTAGCTGATTCTGACAGCGAGGAGGCTGGTGTGGTGATGCACCAGTAGCCTGTGCAGTTAGTACTTGAGTCAATGAGGAGGTTGGAGAAGATGTGGTGCCAGAGGCGGGGATTCAGCCAGGGCCTTCAGAACCTCCAGAAGCTCCTTTAAGTGAAGAGGAAGAAGAGGAGGAGCCTCTTCTCGATACACGAGTGCGCAGAGCTGCGAAAAGGCAGGAGTGACTCCTCAGGAAGAGGTCTCCTCGAGAGTAAGGCTTGGGGCTAATTGGCCACTCCCCTAGCCTATTCAAGGAAGGACGACGACTGATGCAATTTGCAGGAAACAACTTCGTTCAAATTCCTTCGCGTCTTGATTCCAGAAAACGTTTGATTTGGTTCTTGTTTCTCTCTTATCAGTTTTCTTGCAAATTGTTTCTGGGCATTCTTCCCACCATAGTAAGATTATGTTTATCTGAAATACTGTGCCCTAGAACTGAGTTGTTATTCTTCGAATTCTTGTCGGCTGTTAATGAAGTTAAATTAACAGCCCTTGTTCAGAAAAGACTGATTTAAACTTATGTTCAAACAACTACTAAGAAGGCTCATTAGTAGACTTTAATTAGTAAACTAAGGTTTGTATGGACTTTGTGTGTGCTGCGTTCTTTGGAGTTGGTAGCTGGGGCAGAACAGGGTACCTTGGCAGCCAAACTACCACTCTGCAATAGCATTGTGGCAGTGGTGAAATCTGAACTGGTTTGCTACCAGTTTATTGGCCATACATGTGCGCTGTGTGCCAAGCACATGCTACGGGTGCGTGCATGCACAGTGCATGCAAAATGTACGCTGCATGTGCATGCACAGTGCACACCAAACACACACTGCGCACCTGCTCATGTGCAGTACACACCAAAAGGAGGCTTGGGAAGGTAAGTAAAACAGCAAAGGGTGTGATCAGCTGTGCCGCACGATTTAGATTCACTAGAGAGCAGGATTTCCTGCTTTCTAGCGATTTTAAATTGTGCGGCACAGCTGATTGTCGGAAATACCAGTTTGGAGGAACCAATAGCTTTTTTTTTTACTACCAGTTTGCCTGAACCGGTAGTTTTTATCACTACCGGTTCGTGTGAACTGGTAGCATTTCACCATTGCGTTGTGCTCTCCTGGCTAATGTAACAATGTCACATGCTGATAATAATAATGAGAGTAGAAAAGAATATATGTAATGTAGCTCGGGGTATGTAACTTCTTTCCAAGTTTGGTTTTGCTTCCAGACATTTACAGTTTCCATCATGTCTGCTTGTTGGTGTTCCTGGATGTACTCTGTTATAAACTCCTCAGTCTCATGACCCATGGACAGACTCTTGAATTTTGTCCCAATATTGACTCCTGGGTCTCAAAATTGAATTATACTACTACAGGTAGCCCTTGACTTACAACCACGATTGTGTTCTGCCCCAGCTATGGAACCCAAGAAATGTAGCACATACAAAATTCCGAACAACTCCGTTTACTATAAACACAGTCTTTTTCAAAGACTATTACTAGTCTTTGTAGCTATTACTAAAAATGTCCTTAACAGCCTGCCAGAAATTCCAAAGATTAGATTAAGGCTTACAATAGTTGGCAATTAGCCCAGAAATCAGGTTTGCAAGGAAAATTCACTCTCAAATGCTCAACGAACAACAGGCACGTTGTTTCCTGCAATGTTTGTCAGCTGTGTGCAAACTTAAATAGGCTAAGGGAGTGGCCAATTAGCCCCAAGCCTTCCTCTCGAGGACACCTTCTCCTGAGTAACCACTCCTGCCTTTTGGCAGCTCTGCATGCCCGTGCATTGAGAAGAGGCTCCTCCTCTTCATCCTCTTCACTTAAAGGAGCCTCTGGAGGATATGAAGGCCCTGGCTGAATCTCTGTTTCTGGCACCACATCTTCTTCAGCCTCCTCACTGTCTGATTCGAGCCCCAGCTGCACAGGCTGCTGGCGTGACACCACACCAGCCTCCTCGTCGTCAGGATCAGCCACAATCCATGCAGGCCGCTGGAGGGCCACAACAAATTGAGCTCCAAACTCCTGTTGCTAAGCGAGACATTTGTTAAGCGACTTTTGCCCCATTTTACAACCTTCCTTGTGACAGTTGTGACAACAGTGAATCACTGCTGTCAGGGTTCCAAAGAAAGCAAAACTCCAAGGCAGGTAGATTCCTCAAAGAATAGCTTTATTGGATATATCATATTGGCACATATTCGGTGAAAACCGACTCTGAAGGCTCCCGTGGTTTTCACCTAATTAAAAGTAACATTTGTCACTCTCTCAAAACAGTGAGTCACATGGTCCAATCACAGCGTGGTCCGGTTGCCTGGTGACATCACTCCGCCTTCCTCCCACCAGATGTGAGAATTGTCCTTGGCTCCCAAGAGAAAGTATTTTGTTTTGGCTACAGAATCCCAACTATCTCAAATCCCTCAGCTCCAGCGTGGCAACACTGGCGACATGGCGCTCCCATATAACACCTCTCCTGCGTGAGCTGCACTGGCTTCCGGTGGTCTTCCGGGTGCGCTTCAAGGTATTGGTTCTCACCTTTAAAGCGCTCCATGGCTTAGGCCAGGGTATTTATGAACCGCCTGCTGCTACCGATAACCTCCCACCAGCCAATACGCTCTCACAGAGAGGGCCTCCTCAGGGTGCCATCGGTCAAGCAATGTCAGCTGGCGGCCCCCAGGGGGAGAGCCTCCTCTGTGGGGGCACCTTCCCTTCGCAATGAGCTACCTCCCGGAATACGACTGATCCCGGATCTCCGCACTTTCCGTAAGGCCCTGAAGACGTTTTTATTCCAGCAAGCTGGCCTAGCCTAAATAGGTTTTTTATGGGTCAGTTTTTAAATTGTATAGATATTGGGATGTTTAAATTGGGAGGCTGATTGATTTAATTTATTTTAGCTATCTTAACTTTTATACTGTATGTATTTTAATTTCAACTGCCCACCGCCCTGAGTCCCTTGGGGGAGAAGGGCGGTATACAAATTCAATAAATAAATAATAAATAAATAAACACTGAACCTGTCAAAAGTGGCTTCAGAGTTGACAACTGCAGTTAGTAACGTAGTTGTTAAGCAAATCCGCCTTCTCGTTTGCTTATCGGAAGGTCACGAAAGTTCATCAAATACCCCCGAGACACTGCAACTGTCATGAATATGAGTCAGTTGCCATGTTTCTGAATTTTGATCACGTGACCATGGGGATCCTGCAATGGTCATAAGTGTGAAAACGGTCGTGAGTGTGAAAAATGGTCAGAAGTCACTTTGTTCAGTGCTGTTGTAACTTTGAATGGCCACTAAATGAATTGTTTTAAGTTGCCGTGTACCTGCACTCCCCTTTTTAGGATCCTGTAGTCCTTCTTTAGGATAGAGTGAGGGTGAATGGTGAGCTTACTGGCCAGATGCCCTTCCTGACACCACGTGGAGTTTTCAGCAAATATTGTTTCTTTGCACACTAGAAGAGAAGCATCTGCTGCTACCTAGAATTGAACTCTCCACCTTCTGACTGGCAGGTGAGTGTCTTCACCGCGAGGTCACCACGTCACTCAGCGTCAAAACTGAATAAAACAATATTTTAAAATAGATATTTTTCACTTCATATTTTCCTTACTTTTTACATTTGTTGCAGTACTTTGCATCTAATTGCAACTGTTTTAAAATGGGATTGTTATTTCAGAAAATGACAGGAACGCCACAATCTCCTAAATATTCCTTTAAAGCCAATTATTTGCCTTAAATGCATGTATGTGCATCACTTTCCATTCCTTCCTTTACATCATTTTCCTGTCCTTTTTGAAAGACAAATATCAGTGCCTCTATTCTCAGGGATGTCTCTCACTAATCTTTTGGTAGCACCTCGCCAATTTTTTTTTCTTTTTACAATCCTGTAGTACCTTAATTTGGGGTAGATTCAGGGCTACTGGATGGATCTGAGCATTTACTGGCTGGATGCCCTTCCTGACACCTACATGGAATTCACAGCAAATACTTTCTCTTTGCTCCCTAAGAGAGAAACATCTGCCGCTGCCTAGAATTGAACTCTCGACCTTTCAAGTGGGAGGCGAGCGTCTTCACCACTAGGCCCGTCAGTCTCAAAACTGAATTGATCATGATTTACGCTCTTACTGCATAACTTACAGCATAAATTCTAGCTTTTCTGTAGATTATTCTGAGTGCATTCTGCGAGGGCAGAAGCTTAGCATCGACATCTGTACTCCAGGGGTAGGTTCTACTTACCTTTACTCCCGGTTCGCAATGGGATCACGTGCGAGCGCTCACTTTGCTCGTGCAGGCGTCTTGCTTTGCTCACACATGCATCTTGCTTCTGCACATGCGCAGATCACCTATGACGACATCCAGAGCAGTGGGCGGGGCCTCCCACCAATTTTACTACTGGTTCTTGTCAACTAGTCCGAACTGGGGGCAACCCACCACTGCTGTACTCCATTCCTTGTTTTGTAGCAGAAAAATTTCCTTACAGAACCAGAAAAAAAAAATGTTTATTAAACCTTGTTGTATTCCATTTTTTGTAAACGTTGTAAATGTTCATGTCTGAACAAAACAATGTCTTATTAGCCGTAGACTAATCTGCAGTAACCAGATTGCTGTATGAGAAGTTTATTATTAATTTTTTTCTTCATTGTTGGAACTGAGTTCACATGGTTCATTTCTTTATGATAACTTTGGCGAGTCTATTAACGTGCAAGTTGCCAATTCAAATATCTAATAGTTCTGGGCACTGTGTTTGTATAAAGAAAGAAGATTGGGGTGTGTATATGTGTGTGTGTGTGTGTGTGTGTGTGTGATACAACATTGATTTATCATCAAGGAAACAAAAACTGTTGTTTTTACTTCTGGCTTTCACTTTGCAACCCTTCCGGTGATTTCTTTTCTTAAATTGCTGAGCGGAATCAAAAGGAGTAAACAAGCATTAAATTAAAATTAACCTCTTACTGATTTTTCCCAGTGGGCAAAAGGGTTTTTAAAACCAATATTTTAGCAGGAACGTATTTTTTGCATACATTTCTGTCCCCGCCCCCCAAAATAATTGTCAACCCCTAATCCTGTCAGAGTAAGTAAGCGCAAGTAGCTTCGACTTGTAAGTAATTCAAGTTGTAATTCATTTAGTGACCGTTCGAAGTTACACTTACGACCGTTGCGGCATGGCCCATGGTCACGTGATTAAAATTCAGATGCTTGGGAGTTCTGAGGAGGAACTGGTTACCGTGAATAGAGAGACATTAAGCCCATCTATACTGGGGACTAATGACTGGCCCTCAGAGGGACCCCGGCGGACATTACCGTCCGCCAGGGGCCGTTTCTTCGGGTTCCACCGCATGATGGTAATGAGACAGCAGCCGCTCGCATGGCAGATCAGATCCTGGGTTGGTGGGGATGTTGATACTTAAATTATCGCCTGCACTGCCCAAGGCTTCTTCAAGGTTGTTGACAACAACTGTGGCACCATCTCCCAGCCGTGGCCTCTTGTAGCATCTAACAACAGTTCTGTGGGGAAAAATTAGAATCATCTGGCCCTTTTGTTTTTTCCCCAACGGTTTTCACCTTGCATTCATGGTTAGTTTCTTGCCTCCTCTGTTAGTCCCACCAGAGTCGTTGCACCTATTTATAGTAAGTAGCCTTTACTTTTATACCGCTTCATAGTGCTTTACAGCTATCTCTAAGCAGTTTGCAGAGTTCAAAAATCTGGGTCCATGTTTTACCATTTAGAAGGGTGGAAGGCTGAGTCAATCTGGGGCAGGCAAGAATCGAACTACTGACTGTCGGCAGAATTAGCCTGCAATACTGCATTCTGTCCACTGTGTCACCATGGTGCCTCCTTTATCTACTTGCATTTTATGGGCTTTCAAACTGCTAGATTGGCAAAAGCTGTGGCAAGTGATGGGATCTCTATCCATCATGTGGTCCTATCCTATCCTATCCTATCCTATCCTATCCTATCCTATCCTATCCTATCCTATCCTATCTTATCCTACCCTATCCTACTCTATCCTATCCTATCATCTTACCCTACCCTACCCTATCCTCTTAAGCTATGCTATGCTATGCTATGCTATGCTATCCTATCCTATCCTATCCTATCCTATCCTATCCTATCCTATCCTATCCTACCATCTTATCGTCTCCTCTCCTACTGTATGTACCCTACATACCCTACCTTACCCTATCTTATCCTATGCCTATCCTATCCTATTCCATCCCGTCCCATCCCATCCCATCCCGTCCCATCCCATCCCATCCACAGCCAGCATAATATAGTGCTGAAAGTGTCAGACTATATCTAGGAAGAATCTATGAATCTGTGAATCTAACTGATAAATAGAAGATTCAGCTTTTATTTAGAGAGCTTTTTTGATCTCAAATAATTTCTTTATTCTTTGCAGGGTAGCCAATACATTTACAGAACAGTCCTGTTCGTTGGACTGAAATTGATTGGGGTTTTTTTGGAGGGGTGTGTGTGAATATTATTTATTGATGGATATTATTTATTGATGCATTTATTTTAAAACACAATGCAGCAAATAAATAACTACATTAAAGAAGAAGAAAACGAGGAAGGTCAGTGGCTAGAAAATAAAGCATCAGCAAATAAGCAGAATTTACAACTGTCATAAAGTTTAGAAGTCGTTGTTTCATTATTTCCTAACTGGATATATAAAAAGGAAATCATGGCATCATCTTGAGAAATAACCGCAAATCACTACCCAACTCTTCAACACTTGTATTTATACCAATGGCCTTGCTATTTATCGTGATGTACAATAGCTGTGCATGACCTTAAAAAAAAGAAAATAAATATTTTTTTTAAAAAACAAAATCAGTAAAAACAAGATTTAAGTTCTAAATTCTCTTCGATTGTGCCCACCAGGTGATCATATTATTCCCCTCCCCCCCAAAAAAAATATTAAAATTGCTTCTGGTTACTAGTTTTACTTCTCATATTCAACCACTTAAAAACTAGGTATCTGAGTTCACCTAGTTGTGAGACAGGAAATCCATTCTTGCTTAAATTGAATGCAATTCCATTCAAACCCAATCAGACAATGAACAACATGCAACATCATCTCTCTCTCTCTCTCTCTCTCTCTCTCTCTCTCTCTCTCTCTCTCTCTCTCTCTCTCTCTCTCTCTCTCTCTCTCTCTCTCTCTTTCCCTCTCTCTCTCTCTCTCTCTCTTTCTCTCTCTCTCTCTCTCTCTCTCTCTCTCTCTCTTTCTCTTTGTTGTGACTCCAACTCCCGAGCCTGTCCTAACAGAGGAAGAGGACTCAGAAGGTGATGGGGAGGAACTGACAAGGCTTCCCTCTCCAGGACCCTCCTTTCTGGCAATGCCTCAGGTTGCATTCAAAGGCCAGAAGGAACAGCCTGGGATGTGCCAGGAGGAAGGCATATCAGAGCACCAATTGATAGGGAGTGAGGATGATGAATCCTGGCTTGATCCCAGACAGCATCAGAGGGAGAAGTGTGTGCAGCAATGGAAGAGGTGTGAGAGGGCCAGAGATTGAGCTGAATCATGGAGCCACGCCCCACCAGGAATAAAAGTGGGTGGGATTGCTCTTCAGGCTTTGTGACGGACAAAGTTAAACCCTGAAAGTCATATCGTGATCTCTGAAATTCGAAATTGGATATATTTTGGACTGAACATTGACTAAACTCTTGTCTCGTGGATAATTTGTTGCTCCTGGAACAGACTGAAGATAAGTCCTCTTCAGCTTTATGGGAGTGAAATCGGTCTTGGCAGGCATTCGTCAGTTTGCTGCCAAATCCTTGGTCTGCCAAGAATTCTAATCTGTTTATCTAATAAAAAATTGGTAGGCGTGCTTGGTATTACGTTTGCCTGTGTGAGGAAGGGGGACAGAACTCCCTTTCTCTTCCCCTTCCCCTTCCCCTTCCCCTTCCCCTTCCGAGTCAACTTCTGTATCTGTGGCAAACTGAGATTTTAACAGAATAAGAAAAACAACAGAATCACAGAGCTGGAAGGTCTGTGGAGGTCTTCTAATCCAACTCCCTGCTCAAGCAGAAAACCCTATGGGTGCCTGACCCCCAAAATGCAGTGTGCACATCCCTGCACATGCACAACCCCCCTGCACATGCCCCCCATGCATGCATGTCTGGCCCCCTGCACACGCTCCCTACATGCACAGCAGACACCCGAAGGCCAGCTGGCTTGCGGGAGGCATGCACACAAGTGCCACAGAGCTGAACTGGGGCAACTGCTCGCGTGCCAACAGAGAGGACACTGTGTGCCACCTCTGGCACGCATGCCATAGGTTTGCCATCACAGCTCTATACCATTCCAGACAAGTGGCTGTCCAGTCTCTTCTTAAAAACCTCCAAAATTAGAGCGTTCACAATTTCTGAATTCAAACTGTTCCACGGGTTAATTGTTCTCACTGTTAGGGATTTTCTCCTTAATTCTAGGTTCTGTCAGGCCTGGAAGCCATCTTTTTTTTTTTGTTTTCT
The DNA here is from genome assembly GCA_030761175.1 of Masticophis lateralis. Classification (NCBI taxonomy): domain Eukaryota; kingdom Metazoa; phylum Chordata; class Lepidosauria; order Squamata; family Colubridae; genus Masticophis; species Masticophis lateralis. The sequence continues at coordinate 278,307,268 of JAUDYJ010000002.1, read as the reverse complement.
GCCACATTTACTATTATGGGAAACTGGGAGGGGGGGATTGTATGGAGCAAGGGAGATATATAGCCATAATAACTTTCCTTTCTTAGAGAGTCAAGGACATCTTGCCCTGCACCTGGAACTGGGAGGCATCTCCAACTGGAATGGTGCTTTGATTGAATCACATGATGGACTTGTGGGTACTGGATAGGGACCTGGACTTTCCTTTGAGTGGGGAAAACCTGGAAACTTTCAGATTCGGTTTTTTGCAGATGTGCCAATATGCCTCTAATAAAATGGAACTTTGAGGAACTTCAAGCTTTGGAGTCTTCTTTCATTGGGGCTCTTACTTGGAACTCTGACAGGTTGCTTCTCTCCTTGATTAGTTTCCATCCATTGCTTCTTGTCCTACCTTCAGGTGATTTGGAGAATAAGTTGACTCCCTCTTCTTTGTGATGGCCCCTCAAATATTGGAAGACTGCTATCCTGTCTCCCCTAGTCCTTATTTTCACTAGACTAGACATAACCAGTTTCTGCAACTGTTCATCGTATGTTTTAGCCTCCAGTCCCCTAATCAACTTTCTTGCTCTTTTCTGCACTCTTTCCAAAGCCTCAACATCTTTTACAACAACAGCTGGTTGGTAAATGCCTTGCTGACAAATTAATAATAGATAAAGAGTTTCCAGAATATTTAGCTTCACTATAGATGTTTTCCAGGAGCAGCCTTTCTTTAGAACTGCATATATCTCGCCCAAGACAGCTACATTATGGAGCCAAAGAAACTACATCTAAATTCATGAGGTGATAAAATGTAACTAGCTCAAGGCTTTCACACACACACACACACACACATATCCACACTATCACACCCCCTTGATTTACAAATGTTCCATCGCCTCCCCAATGGCCCCTGAATTACTGGCATTTCTTGAAATTATGACACAATAAAACATACTTTAAAAGACAAACCCATCACTTGCTTCGTCTTTAAAAAACAACTTGGAAATTTTTAAGAAGGTAATTGATGGAGACTTGAATTCATAGGCCATCCAAGACCTACAGTCTTCTAAAAAGTAAGGTTCTACAGTTAGGCAAGAAAAACCAAATGCACAGGTATAGTATAAGTGATATCTGGCTCAATAGTAGTAACTGCAAGAGGGATCTTGGAGTCCTAATGGACAATCACTTAAATATGAGCCAGCCGTGTGTGGCAGCTGCCAAAGAAGCCAACACAATCCTAAAATGCATTAACAGAGGGATAGAATCGAGATCATATGAAGTCTTAATACTGCTTTACAATTTTGTACAGCCTCTCCACCATCTGTTTGTTGATGCAGTATGTCCATCTGTCGGTCCGGTGCAGGATGTGGATCAGTTGAATTGTGGTCTCCACCAGCACCCCGGCCACTTGGCTGCAGATAGGATAAGGATAAGGCCACCCTTGGAATACTGCATTCAGGTCTGGTTGCCACAATGTAAAAAAAGATATTGAGACTCTAGAAAGAGTGCAGAGAAGAGCAACAAAAATGATGACAGGGCTGGGGGCTAAAACATATAAATGATGGTTGCTGCAGAGGTGGGTTGCAGCAGGTTCTAACCAGTTCTGGTAGTGGAAATTTTGAGCAGTTCGGAGAACCTAGTAAAAATTATGACTGGTCCCGCCCCCATCTATTCTCTGCCTGCCAAGTCCCAGCTGATTTTTTTAAAATTTATTTTTTAATTAGATTTGTATGCCGCCCTTCTCCGGAGACTCAGGGTGGCTTACAATGCATTAAGCAATAGCCTTCATACTTCTGTATATTTATACAAAGTCAGCTTACTGCCCCCACAAACTGGGTCCTCAATTTACCTACCTTAGAAAGGATGGAAGGCTGAGTCGACCTTGAGCCTCGAACCTTGCAATAATTGCAGACAGCTGAATCTTAATAACAGGCTATTAGCCTGTTGAGCTATCTGAGGCTCAACAGAGGAAAGGGGAATTTTGCAATAACCTTCCCCTGGAGTGGGTGGGAATGGAGATTTTACAGTATCCTTCCCCTGCCATGCCTATAAAGCCACACCCACAGAACCTGTAGTAAAAAAATGTGAAACCCAGCACTGGGTTGCTGGAATTGCGCATGGCTAGTTTAATGAAAAGAAGGACTAAGGGTGACATCACAGCACTCTTCCAATATCTCAGGGGCTGCCCCAAAGAAGAGGGAGTCAAACTATTCTCCAAAGCACCTGAGGGCAGGACAAGAAGCAATGCGTGGAAACTCATCAAGGAGAGAAGCAACTTAGAACCAAGGAGAAATTTCCTGACAATTAGAACAATTAATCAGTGTGGAGCAACTTGCCTCCAGAAGTTGTGAATGCTCCAACACTGGAAGTTTTTAAGAAGAGACTGGACAACCATTTGTCTGAAATGCTGTAGGATTTCCTGCCTGAGCTAGATTAGAAGACCTCCAAGCAGTGGTGGGTTGCCTCCGGTTTGTATTGGTTCGCAAGAACTGGTAGTAAAACCGGTGGGAGGCTTCGCCCACTGACCCGGATGGCATCAGGAAGCTTCTGCGCATGTGCAGAAGTGTGTGTGCACATGTGAGTGAAGTGTGTGTGCGTGCGTGGTCCGGTTGCGAACCAGTAGTAAAGGTAAGTAGAATCCACCCTGTGTTCTGTCCCCGTCTCACACACACACACACACACACACACAAACAGACAGCCAGGGATTAAATAAACTGGCAGGCAACCAATTAGTCCGATAAGACGCTTGGCAGCAACTCCAGCATCAGCTGCTTGCCAAGACCTTTTATCAACAGAGAAGAAATACACACAATTACAATTGTCCAAGAATAAATCCGAAGCCGAGATGCAAAGTGACTCAAAGGAATTTGTTTTGTCCGTCACAGAGTCTGAATGGCTAACTCACCCCCTTTTATAGCCTGTGGGGTGTGGTCCAGTGAGTCAGCTAATCACGGGCACGCCTTCCCTTTTGCTGTGCACGTTTGTCCCTGTGACGCTGACGAGGATCCAGCCAGCACTTATTTCCTTCATCGCTGTCCACCTGTGGCTGCGGGGACGTGCTTGGCTCTGGGCCTATCTCTTGCCCTTCGGTGTCCTCCGGAGGCATTGCCAGAGAGGAGGGTCCTGGAGAAGGAGGCCTTGCCCACTCCCATCCCTCACTCTCAGAGTCCTCTCCTGCCGATGACACAGGCTCAGGCAACGGAGCCACAACACACTGCCTCCAAGGTATCTTCCAACTCTGTTATTCTGAAACGAGAGATATTTGAAGTTGATAATAGTAGAGTCAGTACATTATTTTTGTAACACAGCTTCATAATTAATTGGGGTTCTTTTCCAGGAACACCAACTCCAGCTCATGAGAAGTAATTTGTTCCTCTCTCCAGTAGCATTAATAGGTCATGCTTGGAATAGTGTGACCAGTTCAAAAAGGACAGTGACAAATTGGAGCAAGTTCCAAGGAGGCCTACTGAGATGGGGAAAGGTCTGAAAAGCAAAGCCTACGAGAAATAGTTAACGAATTTGGATTTCTCATAAGAGAAATGGATTGTGGGGACATCTTTATGCAATCTGGATGCATGAAGGGGTTGTCACATAACCGATGATTAAAGGACAAGGAAATGAATGAAACTATGGGTGCAATCTTAAAACAACCACTTTTTTTTTAAAAAAAATAGATTTATATGCCACCCTTCTCCGGAGACTCAGGGTGGCTTATGCGTTAAGCATTAAGCAACTTCCAATGCGTTAAGCAACTTGAGGACCATTGGCATTGACAAAACCATCATCAGCCAATTGCAAAACCGAGCAGCTTTACTTGGAACAACTTACATCCTGTGTTGATACCTTTTTTAAAAATTATTTTGTAAACTTTTATTAATTTAAGAAACCACAAAATACATTTATAAATACAAGTAAAACAATATACAACAAGCATCATCTTAATGACATCTAAATGTAATGTCTGAATTATTACAATATCAATAACCTATATTCTTCAATATATATTCTTTCTCTCATCTTGTATAATGATATTATTTTATTGATATCTGGTATTTCTTTATTAAATTTCATTTGATATAGAAATTTATTTTACTCTTTTGATATCTTCCTTTTATTTGATTTTTCTTTCTTTCTTTCTTTTTCTTTTTCTTTTTTTCCTCTAACCATTGATACCACCTTTGCCAGTTGTGGGAGCTTCATCACTTGAGACTTTCAAGAAGAGATTGGACTGCCATTTGTCAGAAATGGTGTAGGGTCTCCTGCTTGGGCGGGGGGTTGGACTAGATGACCCACAAGACCCCTTCCAACTCTGGTAATCTGTAATCAACCTATTTAATATGGCAAGAAAAGAGAAAAAGAATCCTGTACTGGATTGGTCAACTCCTAGGTCAGCAAGGACCATTTCAGATGTCAGAGTTGCTGGACATCAGTTGACAAGTGCACAACGAAACTCAGGAGTTAAGACTCGGTAACCAGATTCTACTTCTTTAGGATTAAGAACAACAACCATCGACAAGATAAAATTATGCTGTGTTGGAAAAATGGCACCATTATGGCCTGCTATTTTAAATTGGAACCAACAAAGCTGGGCTACTTAATACAAGTGTTTGAACAGTGGAAAAGAATTTATTCAGACTCCGCTCACTGAAAAAAATGATTAGCACATCAAAGGAGATGCACCACCAGAAGTAAAATATTCAGGGATGCAGAACTGGAAGAGATTCAGAAAAATGTGTGAAAATGGAAGACCTCCCAAAACAATAGTAGAACAAACATTCACGTCGTAATGATTGGAATTATAGAGTGAATCCAGCTATTCAGGCAGAATAATATCTTGTTCTTGGTTTTTTAAACTGTGTAATAGGGGTTGTAATTGATCATATTCCTAAATGGGTATCAGGGATTCGTAACATGATGACGAAATCCAATCTCCTAGATGGGTTGTGAAAGCTTCAGAATTTCAAGGGAATGAACTTTTCTCTGCATTTCCATCAATTAGGGGGCTTGGAATAAATTGGACATATTTGCTACATGGGCTTAACTCTTTCGAAAAGGGAAATTAAAATAACTGTAGTTAGATGACATTAAAGGCAGCTATAAACAGCTGTGCCGTGCCTACCTAATTGAAGCTTTGAAACATCAAAGAGCAACTTCTTCAAATGAAAAGCTACATTTGAAAGATACACACACGCACACACACACACACACACACATACACACACATACACACACATACACACACACAGCTTTCTTCTGAGTGGAAAATCAATGGATCTCCTGAAAACTTAACTCCCCCCAATACTTGGGGACGCTTACGTGCTATTTATTGACGGTCGACTTCAGTAGTTGGACTTCATGAGAAGCATAGAGGAGGAAGAAGAGGGAGACCCAAAGAAGTCATAGTGACAAACATTTATTCAATATGGTACACCAGGGGTGTCAAACTCAAGGCCCGAGGCATGGATTCAGCCCATGGGGTGTTTAGATCTGGCCCATGAGGCCACCTTGGAAACATCAAAAGACCAGCCCGTCATCCCTCTGCCAGTGAAAATGCCCATGGCCCTCCCAAGCTCTGTTCTTGCTGGGAGAAAGCTGCAGGAGACTATCGCAGCTGATAAGGACCATGAAAGCCCATTTTCACTGGCCCAGGGCTTGGGTCACCACCTGCATCCCTGCCATGAGTGACATTGAGATGGCTATGCCCACCCTGGCCACGCCCACTCCAGTCCCCCAGGGTCAAACACAAACCTGATCCGACCCTCAATGAAATAGTCTTTGACACCCCTGTGGTACATAGTCCAAAAAAGCTAAAATGTTGTTTAATTTTGCACAAATCAGCAAAATAAAGGAGGAGGAGGAGGAGGAGGAGGAGTGGGGGGATATATTTAGAAGAAGAAATTTGCAAGAAATAACTTTCATTCATTTCAGCACACATCTAGTCAATCAAAAAAAATGTAAGCATTGTTGGGAGAAAAATGTGGTCTGGTTCCAAGCTAGGGGAAAGTTGCTAGAAATAAAATGGAGGCAGGCTGCAGAAAAGGAAGTCTCTGTTTATTTGGTTCCTAGAAACTAGTGACCAGCATGTTTCTAGAATGGCTGACAAAATGGGACTGAGAGCAGGTGAGCTTTTATAGATGATCTGGGGCTTTGTGGTCGAGATGCCTGTTCCTCTACAAGAATATGTCCTTCAATATTTTAACGGCTATTGCCAGATTCCTATAGGGTCATGTAGGGGTCATGGCTGGCTCTACAGGCAAAAGGGAAAATGCAAATCCTAGGTGTTTGTCTGAGCTAATCTTGTCAGCTTTGGCTTGCCTAATTGTGTTGCTTATTTGGAGTCTCTTTGCTTATGAATAGATTGGCCCAATCTTTCTAAATTGATATAAAATCTCCATTCCTAAATACCAGCCTCTTCAAGCTTCTTCTTGAGGCTGATTTTCTATGGCAGGAAGACTGGGGCTGCTTTGTTAAGATTTTTCTTCTCCTTTAGGGGAAATATTCTATCCTCCCTCCTTTAAATATTAAGAATAAATAATATTTTAATCTGCAGAGGGGGGCTCCCCACAGAATTTTAGTACAGCAAAACAATCCACCGATCACTACAAAAAACATAGTTGTTCTATATTTCCTCTTTCAATTTGATTTAAAGTTATTTGATTTATCAGTTTTCTTCTCTATCGTGTTTCCCCAAAAATAAGACCCAACTGGACAATAAACCCTAGCATGATTTTTAGGATGCTCATAATATAAGCCCTACTCCCTCCCCCAAAATAAGCCCAAGTTAAGATCATCAGACGGATGGATGCATTTAGTACCATATTACCCTAAAAATAAGACCTAACCAGAAAAAAAGCTCTTTTGGAGCAAAAATTAATATAAGACCCGGTCTTATTTTTGGGGAAACACAATAGTACTCAATAAAGATAGCCAGTAGTTTTAAAAAACTGTAACAGAACAAAATATGGTGATGATGAATTCAGCAAGGCTTATGCTTTACCTGAGATGATAGGAGGAGGAGGAGGAGGAGGAGGAGGAGGAGGAGGAGGAGGAGGAGGAGGAGGAGGAGGAGGAGGAGGAGGAGGAGGAGGAGGAGGAGGAGAAGAAGAAGAAGAAGAAGAAGAAGAAGAAGAAGAAGAAGAAGAAGAAGAAGAAGAAGAAGAAGAAGAAGAAGAAGAAGAAGAAGAAGAAGAAGAAGATAAGGCTCATACTTGAACTGAAAGAGGCTTCACTTGAACAACCAACAGACTGAGCTACAAATTAGGAAGCCCCTGATTTTTTCAGCTCAACTTTGCTTTAAGTAAGTCCCTGACTCTCAGCCAAACTCACTTTTCATCCGTAATATGGTAGCTAATCACAGTGTCATAAAATCATTAGGTGCTGCATGGTTTATAATTTAATAAATCACTTTGAAGATCTGGAAGCCCTGGCCAACATTTAAGTGCAGCAGTTTAAAGATTAAGAAGTATGTTGGGTCTTCCTTTGGACTTTTTTTTTTCCCCTACAGATTTTAGCTAAGTGTCCTTCAGACATCAGTGCCTCCAAGTCAGAAACCTAGATGAGTTGAGACCTAAAGGAGGGGAAATGTTCCTGTATCAAAGGTGGAGAATTGATTCAATCTAAGGACCAGATGGAGCTCTGAACTTTTTGGGGTTGGTGAAAGAGGACACATTATGTCAACTTAGGTCTTAAAGGAAGAAAGTTTTGGTTGCTTCATCAACTTGAGTTTGTCCTTTCAAGAGGAGTTAAAAAAACAAGGAGACTGACATGCATTGTATAATAAGCTGAAACTAGGCTCTCTCTAGTTTTGACTACTTGCAATCAGAGAGCGAGATGAGCTGGTAGAAACTCCTGAAGATGTGAGATGGTGGTAGGATTTTTGTTCCTGCAGTATGATACAAACCAGGTTAGTTAGACAAATAGGTCCACAGATGCTACAGTGGCCCCCAAGCCGTAATCTATGAGTTCAACTGAACAGCACACACCCAACCAGAAACTGCACATCCAATCCATGCGATCAGATTATAATTCAATGTGTTCAATTCAACTCAATTCAAGGCTGCATCAACTGAGGGATAGAATCAAGATCACATGAAGTCTTAATATCACTTTATAATGCCTTGGTAAGGCCACACAATAGGAATCCTGCATCCAGTTATGGTCTCCACGATGTAAAAAAAGATATGGAGACTCTAGAAAGAGTGCAGAGAAGAGCAACAAAGAGGATTAGGGGGCTGGACTCTGGAGGCTAAAACATATGAAGAACAGTTGCAGGAACTAGGTATGTCTAGTTTAATGAAAAGGACTAGGGGAGACATGATAGCAGTGCTCCAATATTTCAGGGGTTGCCACAAAGAAGAGGGAGTCAAGATATTCTCCAAAGCACCTGAGGGCAGGACAAGAAGCAACAGATGGAAACTAATCAAGGAGGGAAGCAACCTAGGTTGAAGGAGAAATTTCCTGACAGTGACAACAATGAATCAGTGGAACAGCTTGCCTCCAGAAGTTGTGAATGCTCCAACACTGGAAATTTTTTAAGAAGATGTTGGAGAACCATTGTCTGAAGTGATATAGAGTTTCCTGCCTAAGAAGGGGGTTGGACTAGAAGACCTCCAAGGTTCCTTCCAACTTTGTTATTCTATTCTATTCTATTCTATTCTATTCTATTCTATTCTATTCTATTCTATTCTATTCTATTCTATTCTATTCTATTCTATTCTATTTCTATTTCTATTTCTATTTCTATTCTATTCTATTCTATTCTATATAACCTTACTTGGAGGGACTACAATACAGACTTAAATATTCCTAAATTTCTGTGACCTTCAAGTTGGACTGTCAACTGTCTTTTGTCTTTATCGGCACAAAAAGAAACTGTTGAAAAATGGTCTCATAAGTTTTCCGACCAAAGTAACACAGATTCCCAACTGTACGTTTGCTCCACCAGTGTTCAAGCACTGGAAAAAATATGACCTCAATATCGTCATTTTACCACTGCTCAACCTAGAATTGATACCTTTGTGCTGGGCTTTGCCCTGTACCGCAGTGGTGTTCCATTAAAATCCACCACCAATGCCATTATGTTGCTATTAGACAGAAGTGCCGAGCGGCTCGATTTTTCAAATAAATATAAATTGTGAAGGGCTGAAGTGTGAAGTGGCCTCAAGTGACCTTTCGAAGGAGATTCAAACACCCGTTCAAAACATTCCAGCTTTTGACTCTCCGTCAATTCCCCCCTTATTTATTTATTTATTTTTTGATGGGACACGTGTCCCCGATCAAATAATTTATGTTCAGAAAAGGGTATGGTTGAGGGAGCTATTGAACATGTCAGATGATCCCCAGCCCCCAAAAATACAGTCACATAAGGTCAGCTTCACCACTGCTGAAGTCATCTTGGAAATTAAAAGTATGAACCTGAATGGGCCTTGCTCACAGGGTTGTGCGACCCTTCACAATTGTGACATGAGTGAATGAGAACAATGCCTTTGAGAAGGGAGCTATCTGGAGACTCGGGTCTGGGAGGCTCATGGAGTGTGTGGTGGTTTGGGCTCATAGCTGTTGGTGGAGGGGGGGAGAAGGTTGTGGATGATGGAGCTTGCGATGGGAAGCCAGCTACTGTTTCAGTCTATTGTGCAAAAACCATGATATTTAAATGCTTCATTTTGGATGGCATATTGTGTGGACTCTTGATCAGCAGTAAGGTAGTCCAGAGAAGGACAGAGAAGAGCCTGAGATAGATCAACAGGCTAATAGCCTGTTATTAACATTCAGCTGTCTGCAATTATTGCAAGTTTGAGGCTCAAGGTTGACTCAGCCTTCCATCCTTTCTAAGATAGGTAAATTGAGGACCCAGTCTGTGGGGGCAATAAGCTGACTTTGTATAAAATATACAAAAGTATGAAGGCTATTGCTTAATGCATTGTAAGCCACCCTGAGTCTCCGGAGAAGGGCGGCATATAAATTAATTTTTTTAAAAAAGGATATCTAAAAGTATTACCTCTACTTTATTTTAAAGTTTACATTAACAGAATCTTGCAGATATGAAACTATCGGTATATCCCCCCCATCCCCCCCCCCCATTGCCCTTACCTGTCTCCCGTGCTTCTGACTCCTTTTAGTAGCTTTGGAATTCATCATCTTAAGGGAAGACATAAAAATCAGAAACTGGTGTAGGAAGAAACACCCTTCTGGGGTCTACTCCAAGTGGGGAAAAAGACACTGGAGACATGGAGACTGCTTGGAAAGATGGTTTAAGGGTGGACAGGATCACATGGCTTGAGTTCCTGGACAGAAAAAGGGGCAGATATAGCGAGTCTCCAGGTTTTATGCTCTCTCTGGGTTTGAACTTCCTGGGGCCCAGAAAGAGTATCCTGATTGGTTGTCAGACTTCCATTTCTCACCCAGGAAAACATAATATTCTGCCTTTTTAATATTTCCCAAAATATTTCATTCTTCTAGGAAAGGGATGGGTGCTAAACTTCCTACACTGGCAAGTAAAGTAAGAATATATTTTCCTTGTCAGGGTTCTCTTCCTCCTCCTCCTCTTCCTCCTCCTCCTCCTCCTCCCCTTCCTCCTCCCCCTCTTTTTTCCTCCATTCTTCTCTTTCTTTTCTTTCTCTTCTCTCCCTCCACCATTCTTTCCTTCCTTCTCTTTCTCTTCCTTCTCCTTTTCCTCCACCTCCTCTTCCTCCCTTTCTTCTTCTTCCTCCTCCTTCTTTTTCTCCTCCTTTTTCTCCTCCTCCACCTCTGTTTCAAATTCAAATGCTATTAAAAATCCAGATAGCACATAATTGATTTTAATGTTACGTTAAGTTCTCTCTCCGCAGATCTATTATTGAACATTGATATTTGGGCTCCAGAGGCATTTTTTCCCACTCTGCTCCAAAAGCATTTAAAAATACTACAAGGAATTAATTGCACAGAAACACTTCTCCTTTCTTTTCTGTTGCTGTAAACCAAGATGGTTTATCAAGGTTTTTTTTTTTCAATAGCATTAATAAACAGAAGTACCATCAAAGATTATGGATCCAAGATAATTTGCAGAACCTAATACCATATTTTTCGGAGTATAAGACACACCTTTTTCCCCAAAAAAAGAGGGTGAAAATCTGGGTGCATCTTATACTCCGAATATAGCCCCACTCAGCCTGGTAAATGGAGATTTCAGAGGCTGAAAAAAGCTTCTGAAAGAAGCTTCAGAAAAAAAAGGCCTCTGAAAGGCTTTTATCTAAAATAATATGGCAAGCAACAAAAGAAGCATCAGTAAATGTTCTAACCAAACTATGCTAACAAATCTGGAGAAGGACACAATAACCAACAGATTGGAAGAAGTTAATCTACATACCAATTCCAAAGAAAGGAGACTGAACAGAATACAGATAGTCCTTCAGAATGCAAGCCTCTGAAAGAAGCTTCAGAAAAAAAGCCTCCAAACAGAGCTTCAGAAAAAAAGCCTTTCGGAGGCAGGAAAAAACGCTCTTCTGAAACAGAATTTCAGAAATTTCAGAGGCAGGGGAAAAAAAAAAAAAACAAGGCACAGAGCTCACAACCAGTGAACCTGTTGCTAAAATTCACCTCTGGTGACGTTGCTGTTTTCAAAAGATTTTGTCTTTTAAATGCAAATGAACTATTGAATCTTGTCCTGATGGGTTTGTTCTCTGCTGCTGTGCCATGCATTTATGAAGTGGTTGTTTTGTTTCATTACCCAAAGTAGGTAATATCTTCAGTGCTTGAAGGAATGAGGTTTGCGAGGAGGAGGAGGAGGAGGAGGAGGAGGAGGAGGAGGAGGAGGAGGAGGAGGAGGAGGAGGAGGAGGAGGAGGAGGAGGAGAGGAAGAGTCCCTTTCTGGGAGTAGGGCAGTATACAAATTGGAATAATAAATAAATAATAAATAAGAGGAAGAGGAAGAGGAAGAGGAAGAGGAAGAGGAAGAGGAAGAGGAAGAGGAAGAAGAAGAAGAAGAAGAAGAAAGGAGGAGGAGGAGAGGAAGAAGAAGAAGAGGAAGGAGGAGGAGGAGAGGAAGAGGAAGATGAGGAGGAGGAGAGGAGGAGGAGAAGAAGAAGAGGAAGAAGCAGAAGAGGAAGGAGGAGGAGAAGAGGAAGAGGAGGAGGAGGAGGAAGAAGAGGAGGAGAAGGAGGAGGAAGAGAAGAAGAAGAAGAAGAAGAAGAAGAAGAAGAAGAAGAAGAAGAAGAAGAAGAAGAAGAAGAAGAAGAAGAAGAAGAAGAAGAAGAAGAAGAAGAAGAAGAAGAAGAAGAAGAAGAAGAAGAAGAACTACTGTGGGATCCTTGGTCCTCTTTGAGTTTGGTTCAGTGGTGAAATTCATATTTTTTTACTACCAGTTCTGTGGACGTGGCTTGGTGGGCATGGCAGGGAAAGGATACTGCAAAATCCCCATTCTCTCCCCACTTCAGGGGAAGGATGCTGCAAAATCTCCATTCCAACTCTACTCCAGAGGAAGGATACTGCAAAATCCCCATTCCCTCCCCACGTCAGAGGGAGGATACTGCAAAATCTCCATTCCCACCCCACTCCAGGGGAAGGATACTGCAAAATCCCCATTCCCTCTCCACTTCTGGGGCCAGCCAGAGGTGGTATTTGCAGGTTCTCTAAACTGCTCAAAATTTTCACTACCGGTTCTCCAGAACCTGTCAGAACCTGCTGAATTTCACCCATCGTTTGCTTGTTTTCTTGCAGATGTTTTATTACCCAAACTAGGTAACATCAGCCGCACTGCACGAAAACAACCAGAACTCGGAGAGCACCAAAGACCCCCCCAAAGTTATCACTATTGAGTTCAATAAAGGGATTAAGAATAAAGATTTGAAACAGGAATCACACTGAAAATATCACAGCATTACACCGGACATTTGTTCACCTACTGCTTCTACCCAATCAGTATTCAAATTGTCAATATCACACTCACAGCCCTATTTAAGTGCTCCTTGAGCAAAGATTTTTTTTTTTTAAAAAAAAAATACTTTTTAAAAATTGAGGTTTTTCTGGGGCAGAAAAGAATGCCAAAGATCCTGAATATAATTTTCCGTTCTTGCTTCCCTAAATCTCTTCATGTATATTCACAGCCAGGCTACAAATAACTGGGATTAAGGGACAGAGGCTGTTTTCCAGGAATTAGACCACCGTCTCGGCTCTTTTAAAAGATCAGGCTGCATTTAAACTTCCTAAAACCCGAAATAACAGGAGCCTGTATTTCTAGGGCTGGGTGTATCATTTTAATTCTCAAAGGCATTACAACTTCCCATTATGGACTGTAATGGCAGGCAATTTTGTGTGTGTGATGTCAAATTGCAAGGCAGAGCAATTTGGCTAGTTTCATAGACTGATGGATTTGAAAGCCAAAGGGATCGTTATAAACATCTTGGATGAACTCTTTTGCAGCATAGGTCATCAAAATTCACCTAGTAATTTCTGGGTCAAGCCCAGCCTGACCTGGAGGTTGAACTTTGGTAAAACGTCTCCCTCCCCAGGTCCCTTTCCTGAATTACAATAAAAGATTGTTCCACCGTGACTGTGTCCTTGGATTTGCCTCTGTGAAGTGGCCTCCGCGAACTGTATTTTTTTGTAAATTTTTTTTTAAAAATTAAAAAATTTTTTTTAAAAAAAGTTTGGATGAGGTTAAATCCACAGTTGGAACGGAGATGATAGATAGATACAATAGATAGATACGATAGATGAGAGAGAGAGAGAGAGAGAGAGAGAGAGAGAGAGAGAGAGAGAGAGAGAGAGAGAGAGAGAGAGAGAGAGAGATAATGATATGGATAGATAGAGACAGACACAGAGAGAGAGAGACAGAGAGAGAGAGAGATGATGATGATAGATAGGTAGATATATAGATATAAAGAGAGATATGAGAGAGAGTGAGAGTGAGAGTGAGTGAGAGAGAGAGAGAGTGTGAGAGAGAGAGAGGTAGATCGATAATGATATGGATAGATAGAGACAGAGAGAGAGAGAATGAGAGAGAGAGAGATGATGATGATAGATAGGTAGATATATAGATATAAAGAGAGATATGAGAGAGAGAGAGTGAGAGAGAGAGAGGTAGATAGATAATGATATGGATAGAGACAGACACAGAGAGAGAGACAGAGAGAGACAGAGATGATGATAGATAGGTAGATGGATATATAGATATAAATGAGAGAGAGAGATGAGAGAGAGTTGATGATGATAGATAGGTAGATATATAGATATAAAGAGAGATATGAGAGAGAGTGAGTGAGTGAGAGAGAGAGAGTGTGAGAGAGAGAGAGGTAGATAGATAATGATATGGATAGATAGAGACAGACACACAGAGAGAGACAGAGAGAGAGAGAGATGATGATGATAGATAGGTAGATGGATATATAGATATAAATGAGAGAGAGAGATGAGAGAGAGTTGATGATGTTAGATAGGTAGATATATAGATATAAAGAGAGATATGAGAGAATGAGAGTGAGAGTGAGAGAGAGACAGAGAGACAGAGTGTATGAGAGGGAGGGAGGGAGGGAGGGAGGGAGGGAGGGAGGGAGAGAGAGAGAGAGAGAGAGAGAGAGAGAGAGAGAGAGAGAGAGAGAGAGAGATGCAAATTTCTAAAATAATTCAGAGAGGAGTTAGGCAAACTCAGTCTTTCTTTGAAAGACTCCAGGTATGGTCTTGAGAAGATATATATTCCCCGCAGGTCTCAAATCCATTGGAGATATTGGGACCTCCCTAATAGTTCCCAGAGAATATTGTACATGCAGATAGTAGAGTCCTCAGTCTGGCAAAATTCTGTCTATGTGTGTGAAAAGAACTTCCGTTGGAACTTCCCTTCACCATGTGTCATTCTTGGTTTTGGGCCTGGCATAGTCTGGTCTGACAGTGTTCATGAGTTTTAATTTCTTTCTTTCTTTCTTTCTTTCTTTCTTTCTTTCTTTCTTTCTTTCTTTCTTTCTTTCTTTCTTTCTCTCCTTCCTTCCTTCCTTCCTTCCTTCCTTCCTTCCTTCCTTCTTTTTCTCCCTTCCTTTCTTTCCCTCTCTCTTTCTTTCTCTCTCTTTTTTCTTTTCCTTCCTTCCTTCCTTCCCTCTCCCTCCCTCCTTCTTTCCTTCCTTTCCCTCTTCCTTTCCCTCTTCCTTTTCCTTTTCCTTCCTTCCTTCCCTCTCCCTCCCTCCCTTCTTTCTTTCTTTTTCTTCCTCCCTCCCTCCCTCCCTCCCTCTTTCTTTCTTTCTTTCTTTCTTTCTTTCTTTCTTTCTTTCTTTTTCTTTCTCTCTGTTTCCTTCCTTCCTTCCTTCCTTCCTTCCTTCCTTCCTTCCTTCCTTCCTTTCTTATTATATACGCAAACCAGAGTCTTTTGGACTTGGCAACTGCATTAAATCAAATTAATTAAATTAATTTTGGCTGGCAAGTGGTCATCCTTTTTTTTTTCCTTCTCCCTACTTTGTCTACCATATATGATTGATCTCACCCATACCCTCACTCAGAGACATGGAAACATGTTTCATGTGCGGCTGTAAATATAATAGAATGCCTGAATGAGTATGTTTACATTGTCATCAAAGCTTCAAAGAGCTTCTCTGAATCAAGCATCCTCCATCCTTTGAGACAACAATGATCTGGATTACTGAGAATCTCCTTAGACATTCATCCTTGGTGGTTTTAAAGAAAATACCATTTTATAATGCCTTGGTAAGGCCACGCTTGGGATACTGCATCCAGTTATGGTCACCACAATGTAAAAAAAGATGTTGAGACTCTAGAAAGAGTGCAGAGAAGAGCAACAAAGATGATGAGGGGACTGGAAGCTAAAACATATAAAGATTTGTTGATGGAATTGGGTATGTCTAGTCTTATGAAAAGAAGGACTAGGGGGTGACATAATAGCAGTCTTCCAATATCTCAGGGGCTGCCATAAAGAAAGGGAGTCAAGCTATTCTCCAAAGGACCCAAAGGCAGAATAAGAAGCAATGGGTGGAAACTAATCAAGGAGAGAAAAAACCTAGAACTAAGGAGAAATTTCCTGACAGTGAGAACAATTAACCAGTGGAACAACTTGCCTCCAGAAGTTGTAAATGCTCCAACACTGGAAGCTTTTAAGCAGAGATTGGATAACCATTTGTCTGAAATGGTGTAAGGTTTCCTGCTTTGGCAGGGGGTTGGACTAGAAGACCTCCAAGGTCCCTTCCAACTCTGTTATTCTGTTCTGTTCTGTTCATCCATCCAGATCAAAAGATTGGAGAACCATTTGTCTGGGATGGTATGAGTATTCCTGTCTAGGGCAGAGTGTTGAACTGGACGACTTCTATGGTCCCCTCCATCACTATGATTCTATGGTTTATATTCTTTCGGGAAGAGACCTAAGAACAGTTGAAGACTAAATCTGGACTACCTTTTCAGATGAAGCTTCTTGGATGAGAAGCAAAATGTCTTCAAAGGAAAACAAGAAAATCCAGTTGAAAAAGCACCTTTGGGGACAACCTTGACCTGGATGACTGAGAATCTCCATAAACACTTAGCTATGCACTTTGGGATGAATTCCCTTCGAATGGTGCAGAAGTATGAATGGATTTCCAGAAAAAATTGCAGATTACAAGAAGATTCGTGCTTCAGTTTGAGATGCAGGCAACACAGTGTCAGCATTTCACGCTGCACTTACTCTAATGCTGACATAAGAAGGAGAAGTGGAGGCATCTGGAAAGGGGCGTTTGACTCTTCACGTACTTATTTTCTCTGGAGAGAATATCACCTAGGAAACGGGATGGAAGGGGGGAAATTCCTTTGAGTGGGAGCAGTAGATTAGGGGCAGAGTGACTGGGAAGATAGTCAATGAGTGCAGAGGAGTGGGGAGAGGAAAAGGAGGGCTTTGGCTGAGGAAGCCAGAGTTGGCTGCAATGAGTCAGAGTTAGAATGTTCATGCTTAATAAATAAGAGTTTTTTCATCAAAGACTTTGTTTGAAATGCAAGTTATTTAAGTTTAAGTTTAAGTTTTATTAGATTTATATACCGCCCTTCTCCTTACGGACTCAGGGCGGTGCACAGCCAAATTAAAAAGCAAGTACACAAAAGTTAAAATTTCATAAAAAGAACAAATATAAATAGCTGTAGATTAAAACAAATTAATTTAAAAGATAATAAAAACTCTAAAAATAATAAAATATTTGACAGGAATCAGGTTAAACCGGCAAGCTGAAAAAGATGTGTTTTTAAAGCCCGCCGGAAAGTCGGGAGGTCAGAAATTGTTCTTAACTCTGGAGGAAGGTCGTTCCAGAGGGTAGGAGCTGCCACAGAGAAGGCTCTCCCCCTGGGGGTCGCCAGCCGGCATTGTCTGGCTGACGGCACCCTGAGGAGGCCCACTCTGTGGGAGCGAACCGGCCGGTGGGAGGCAATTGGCGGCAGAAGGCGGTCCCGTAAGTACCCTGGTCCTAAGCCATGGAGCACTTTAAAGGTGATTACCAACACCTTGAAACGCACCCGGTAGTCCACCGGTAGCCAGTGCAGCTTGCGCAGGAGAGGTGTCACATGGGAGCGCCCAGTCGCTCCCGTAATCCCCCGCACGGCCGCATTTTGCACCAGTTGGAGCCTCCGGGTGCACCCCAAGGGGAGCCCCATGTAGAGAGCATTACAGTAGTCCAGGCGAGAAGTGACGAGAGCCTGAGTGACTGTGCGTAGGGAATCCCGATCTAGAAAGGGCCGCAACTGGCATATCAGGCGGACCTGATAGAAAGCCCCCCTGGCCACAGCTGTCGTGTGATCCTCTAAAGTCAAGATGACTTTGAAACCTGACACACAGACTCATCCCCAACAGCCTGCACCTTTCAACAGGGGAAGGGACATAGGGCAGAAACCATCCTGCAGAAAGCACAGTCTTTTCAGCAGTTCCAGGAAGGTCCCACACCCATTTGCTCTACCCAGGTGACCCCGAGGACACAGACAAACCTCCAAGTGGCCTCGACGACTCTCTAAAAGAATGCAAATGATCAACTGTTTGCAAGGAGTCGTTGCTGAAGAAGCTTCTTTTGGATGAGAGGTGAAACCACTTCAGAGAAAAACAAAGAAAATCCAGTTGCCTCTTGAAAAAGCACCTTCAAGACAACCATGATCTGGATGACTGAGGATCTCCACAGACATTCAACGACCTTTACAGGCGACATAAAGTGAGATTGACAGATCTTGTTGTAGCCCATCAGCCTGTTTCATGAGGTTTAGACAAGCGCTCTGATTTTCTCGGCATGAGATTTGGAATTTTGTCAGCCCCCAAACTCAGTCCAGTCGCATTTCTACAATGGCTTATCGTTCTAGCCAAAAAAGATTTGATGTAAATATTCCCAGGGATATTTCATGCTCATCTCTCCTACTTCGCTGAGTTTAGAAGGCATTATTCCTCACCCGTGTCCTTTCTGGAAACCAACTGTTCAGGATAAATATGAAATTGGCAAGGAAAACCCAAGAGCCTTGTGCGTTTAGCCAGCCTGCCCGCTTCTTCTAAATGATGGACCTCCATGCTAATCCATATTTCCTCAATGTGAGGCAAGTGCTGAGGCCAGAAGGAAGCATTGGACCAAAGTAGCTCAGGAGGTAGCTTCTTTATTGCATATCTGCTCCTTTGCCAACCTTATTTGAATTTTATGGCCTTCTAAAATCAGAAGATTAGGTGGTAATTAGCTCTTTCCTCATCACTCTCCATTTTACCTCTCTAAGCAATCTTTGGATAATGATCCTGACTCACCCCCTGTACAACTTTGGAGACAGTTCTCGGCCAAATATTAAGCCAGCGGTTATGAAAGTGTGCTCGGCCACCTGTTCTCCTGACCCAGGGCTGACCCAGTTAACGAAAAGCTGCACATCTCAATTAGTCCTGCAGAACCCATCGAGTCTCGTTTCGTAATGGAGGCTGTCTGGCCCTCTTAAAAAAAAACAGTGATTCGATCAAAGATGGTAAAAGAGGGACGGCCCTATTTAGAATCTCTGCATGTCCAGAGAGCACAAATTGCTGACTGACTTAGCCATTAAGATATATGCCAAGACACTTCAGAGGACTTTTGTATATCCATACAACTTCACAGATCTATACTATATAACCTCTCTCTCTCTCTCTCTCTCTCTCTCTCTCTCATCTCTAAATCTGTCTGTCTGTCTCTCTCTACCTGTCAGCTATCATTTATCTCTCTCTATCTGTATCTATTTCTCTCTCTATTTCTCTATCTATCTATCTATCTATCTATCTATCTATCTATCATCTATCTATCATCTATCATCTCTCTCTACCTACTCTGTCTGTCTGTCTGTCTGTCTATCTATCTATCTATCTATCTATCTATCTATCTATCTATCTATCTATCTATCTATCTATCTATCTATCATCTATCATCTCTATCTCTATTTCTCTATCTATCTACCTACCTACCTATTTATCATTTATCATCTATCATCTCTATCATCTCTCATCTCTCTATTTCTCTCTCTATTTCTCTATCCTATCTATCTATCTATCTATCTATCTATCTATCTATCTATCTATCTATCTATCATCTATCTATCATCTATCATCTATCTATCTCTGTGCCTTTCTCTCTCTATCTATCAGCTATCATTTATCTCTCTCTCTATCTGTATCTGTCTCTGTCTCTCTCTCTCTGTGTCTCTCTCTCTTCATACCTCCCTCCCTCTATCATCTCTCTCTCCCTCCCTCCCTCCCTCCCCCCATTCTTGCTTAAGCTTTTTTCCAGAAGAGAGTTCATCTCTGTCAATCTAACACAATGCAGCTATGCAATTTGGGTAAAGTAAAAGTTGTATTCTTAACTGCTTCACATCATCCTTATTTGGTCTTTCTTAGTCCAGCCTGTATGCTGTGGTGTGTGTAAAGGAGAGATGCCTAATGAAACTTCCGAGACTTTTCTGCTTTGCTATAATTTCATCACTGCCCTCATCTTTCCTGAGGCGCCCACCTGCATCACACTTTTCCCCCTGACTTGCCCTCTCTTGGAGGTGGCATCAAAGTGCGGTGGCATCAATCATTGGCAGACCTGAGGCATTTGAAGGAAATTGCTGGATGGCTCCAGTTAATTATGGAACTAAGGCAGCTGGCTCAGAGCGCTTCATTTCGTTTTAGGAAGATTTAAAACAGACATAAAGATAATCTAGTCCAACTCCCTGAGGTTGAAAAATGTGAAGTCCTTCCAGGCAGGACCATAACTGGACCATCAGCAGAGCAGGGCAAAGACCCCCTCTGGCCATCGTTTCCATCTGCCGCTCAAACAGAATCAGTGAGTCCATCAAGACCCCTCCAAGCCACACACCACTCCTTTCAATGGGATCGTGACCCCATCTAAGATAATTAACAAACCCAACGATCACCCAGATGTTTATGAATTAACAGGAGCAGCCAGAAAACCTGGATGATGCTGTCAAGACCAAATTAGAGAACTTTTAGGGACCTAATAATAACGGGATGATTGAATTATCCAGATCTTTGTTGACTAACAGGACTGGTCACAACTTTAAACATTTTAAAATGGTCTTTGGTGACTCTTTTATTTTTCAAAGGAATGAAGGAGAGACAAAGAGCACAGCTTTCCAAATTTACAAAAGGACGGAGTTAGACGGGACCTTGGAGATCTTCTAGTCCAACCCCTTGCACAGGCAGAAGAGCCCATATCATTCCAGACAAATGGCTGCCCAGTCTCTTCAGATTCAGATTAACAGAGTTGGAAGGGATGTTGTAAGAAATCTAGGTCAGATTTCTGGAATGCTGACACAAATCCCCACCCAAGCCCAACTTCTAATGGCAAGCCTTTCCAGTAGGTTAATTGTTCTCACTGTCAGGAAATTTCTCCTTAGTTCTAGGTTGCTTCTCTTCTTGATGAGTTTCCACCCATTGCTTCTTGTCCTACCCTCAGGTGCTTTGGAGAATAGCTTGACTCTTTCTTCTTTGTGGCAGCCCTTCAAATATTGGAATGCTGCTATGTTACCTCTAGTCGTCGTCCTCGTCCTCCTCCTCCTCCTCCTCCTCCTCCTCCTCCTCCTCCTCCTCCTTCTTCTTCTTTTCTTCTTCCATATCTGTCATCGGACGTCGGCAATCATGTTGGCGACCCTATTTTTATCAGCAACCACACGAAAAAAGGCTGCTGAGTTTTGTCCAAACCAGACCCTTAGATTTTGAATCCATGATGTTCTTCTTCTGCCTGGACTTTGTTTTTCTCCAATCTTTCCTTGAAGGATTAAGTGAAGTATACCATATTTTTCCGGGTGTTGCATCACAATATCCAAAATATTCTAACTTTTGCTTTTTAATGGTTTTGATGATTTCCCTTGGCTTTAGGCATAATCAAATCCTGCAACTATTCTTAGTATTCCAAGTCTGGTCTTACAAAACCTTTATAAGGTGATCCTAATGCATCACATGATCTTGATTCTATCCTTCTATTATTGCCACCTGGGACTGCTCTGGCTTTTTTGGCTGCTGCCGCATACTGCTGGCTCATATTTAAGTGATTGTCCACTAGGACTCCAAGATCCCTCTCACAGGTACTGCTATTGAGCCAGGTTTCATCTAACCTGTACATTTGGGTTTTCCCCCCCTAAGTTTTCCCCTAAGAGAAAACCTTGCTTTTCTCTACATCAACTTTCGTTTTGTTAGATGGGGTCCAGTGTTCAGATCTGTCGAGATCCATCTGGATCTTGAGCCTATCTTTTGGGGCATTGGCTATTCCTGTCAGCTTAGTATTATCTGCAAATTTGATGAGTTCCCCTTCTATCCCTTCACCTAAATTGTTTATGAAGAACTCAATTTGCCATTCTGAATTTATTTGTTTCCTAGTATGATTTGATACCTTATTAGTTTGATGAATGTATTTTATTCTCCTTAAGTACACTGAGAGCTTATGCACCAAAGACAAATTCCTTGTGTGTCCAATCACACTTGACCAATAAAGAATTCTATTCTATTCTATTCTATTCTATTCTGTTCTGTTCTGTTCTGTTCTGTTCTGTTCTTATTCTTATTCTTATTCTTATTCTTATTCTTATTCTTATTCTTATTCTTATTCTTATTCTTATTCTTATTCTTATTCTTATGCTATTTATCCAATATTGAGCAATTCTTTGGTAGATTTTCACAACCAATTGGTAATTTGATCACCCTGGAAATTTGGTATTATCAGTTAATATGTTTAAAATCTTGAACCTTTGGGTTAGCATGATGCAATTTGAAGGGGTTGCAGTACCATTTATGAATTATAGTCAATACTGGATGGTTTGTAAAAAAAAAAAAGTTTTAAAAGGTACTTTCTCTCAGAAAGTGTTCTGAGTTTAATCATTATATCCCAATCCCATTTTCTCCCATTTGTTTTCTAAAAACAATATTTTTGTTATTTATCTCTAAAATTAAAATACAGGAAAAAAAAGAAAGAAGGCATCAATTACCAGCCAAACAACCAAGCTGAAACAATAAGGTATATAGAACAAATAACAAATATACCATTAATATTAACAATCAACACAAAATCCAACTTTTTGTTTTCAATTTTACACAAGATTGAAAAGGTGTCTTTAATTGTAAAGTAATGTAGATCTGTACTGTTCATCAAAGTTCCAAAGGTGTTTTTTCAAAAGGAAACAAAAGCAGCTTTCTTCATTTTTCCTTGAAGACATTTCCCTTCTCATCCAAGAAGCTTCTTCAGTTCTGTCTGAATAGTGGAGAATGGAGGCAACCTGGATGACTGAGAATCTCTATAGACATTGTTCATCAAATTTCATTTGTGTTCTCGGTGCCAAGACCTTATGATCCTAAAAATAAATTATTGCCCTCATCACAATGGAAAACAAGTTGGACTAACCTCATTGAAATTAAAAGGAATAATATTCAGGGCAAGTAGGTTTTACTTCGATAACCAGGTCTCTAATCTTCTGTATTCCCCTATCTTCCTATCCCTTGAATTTATGATTAAATTTGGGTGTTTGAGTCACTGGAAAAGAAGAGAAGGATCAATAGCTAACATTGATTTACATTTTTCTAAAGGTCTAAGATAAGCCTTAAATATGGATTTGTGATAGTAGATATTTCTTAATGTAAGATGAATGATATTGTATTAGGAGGCAGAAAATCAAAAAGGCAATTCAACACGTCGCATTCAACATTTTCTGAGTTAATTCAAAAGGGTGCATATTTCCATCTGTCTCCCCAGTTAATCTTTGCAGTTTTGATAGATCTAAAATCTCCATCAAATATTTGTCTATATTGCTTTGGTTACATCACAGAGGGTTTTTTTCCCCCTTCTTCCCTTAATATATAAATAAGGACCAAATTCTTTGGCATGTACAGAACTAAGCGGTAAGCGAAGGGATTTAAATTTAATCATTTTAACTGAGTCTATTCCACCAAGGAGATAAAGAAATATTTATCATAACTTAAGTTCTGCTTTGATCTTTCTCAAAAGGGGATCATAATTATATGTCTTCCTTGGTGTCAAACCTTGATAGTACTGACTCCATTCTAATCGGTCCATCCGGGGTAATGCAAACTTTGATTCATTCATAAAAGATTTTGGGGGCAGCTGTTAATCAATGTCACTTAATTTAGCATGCTATTTATTCATTTATTATTTATTCATTTATTTATTTGACTGATTGGCCACCCGTCTCGTTTCAAAATGACTCTGGGTGCCTTTATCAAAATCAACTTGTCATCCTTGCTCTGTCCTCACTACACGTTAGTCTATGTGCAGTTCAACATGCAGCTAAACCCACCTATTCTCCAATAAAATAGACCATGTGCATAGATCTGGATGCTTTATTGAAAGAACAGGATATGATGAAACTGGGAAAACAGGGATACATACAATGAGAACAGGGGTGGGTTGTAAATTTCTTTACTACCGGTTCTGTGGGTGTGGCTTATTTTGTGGGTGTAGTTTGATGGTCATGTGACAAACAATTCTTTAGGATTTGGCAGAGGTACTGGTCTACCAGGCTTTTAACTGCTTTCAGAGTTGTACCAGTCTACCCATTTGTTTTTGGAGCGTTCCGGTCTACCCATTTATTTTTGGAGCACACTGGTCTACCACCACGCTGCCTTTTACCACTGATCAGCTGTAGGGCGGCCCTTTGAAATGCTGCAGCAAGAGTTTAAACAGTTTTTTGCCACTCTGCCACCACCAAGAGCATCGGAAACTGCTTTCAGGCAGCTTGGCCTCAATTGCCAATCTACCAGCACCGAGTGGTTTACAAGGAGCGGATCGGTTCCAGCAGATCAGTTGGGAGGCTTCTTGGCTTCTCAATTTAAAGCTAAGGTGTCTTGTTTTTTTTTTCTCTCTTCTTTGTCAAGTAAGCCCTGACTTTTTCCTTCTAGTCGATCAGCTGGGACTTGGGAGGCAGCAAATAGATTGGGGGCAGGGCCAGGCAGTGGTGGTATTTACCGGTTCTCCAAACTACTCAAAATTTTCACTACTGGTTCACAAGAACTAGGGAGAACCGGTAGCAACCCACCACTGAATGAGAACCAAATATAAGATAGACAGTATTGGGTTACCACTGAACACAACTCTGTGTGTGGGATATGGGTTTGTACTTGGATGACCATGTGCCACAGATTAAGATGGATTCTTCTTTGTGCTTTTGCCTTCTACAAATGCTAAAGGAAATGGAGTTTGGCTTCCCAGCATGCAGTTGGTTTGAGAGAGTGGGCTGATGGGTAAAGGGGTTGGGTCAGCTTCAAACAATAAGATTGGCATTTTTCTCTCTCGCCATTAGATGGTGCTAGAGAGCAACAACAGTATATAAAGATCATATGTTGGGGCATATTTGTCCCTCCAGCCACTAGATGGGGATAGAGAGCAACAACAGAATATAAAAGTTATATGCTGGGGCATGACAATCCTACTACAATACAATACAAATTGTACCAGAATTCTCTTTCTGTTAGGATTTTGAACAAAATCAATCAATCAATTAATGTATCAATAAATCAAACAGATTTATTTCCTGATACTTTACTGTTACATTGGGGTGGTTGCAGGAACTGGGTTTATCTAATCTAGTGAAAAGAAGGACCAGGGGTGACAGGATAGCAATGCTCCAATATTTGAGGGGCTGCCACAATGAAGAAGGGGGTCAACCTATTCTCCAAAGCACTTGAAGACAAGACAAGAAGCAATGGATGGAAACTCATTAAGGAGAGAAGGAACCTGGAACTAAGGAGAAACTTCCTAACAGTGAAAACCATCAACCAGTGGAATGGAAGTTGCCTTCAGAAGTTGTGGGTGCTCCATCACTGGGGGCTTTTAAGAAGAGACTGGACAGCCACTTGTCTGAAATGATGTAGGGTCTCCTGCTTGAGCAGGGGCCTGTATTAGAAGACCTCCAAGATCCCTTCCAACTCTGTTATTCTGTTATTCTAATGGGGCACGGGCAGTGGTGGTGTAGGAAGTTAGCACGCACCCCTTTCCTAGAGGAATGAAATATTTTTGGAAGTATTAAAAAGAGGCAGAATATTATATTTCCCTGAATGAGAAATGGATAAGTGTGTTTAGAAGCAGCTCCCATCTTCCTGCCCCCACCCTTTGTCAATGGGCCATGAAGGCCTGGGCCAGTCTATTCTACATAACAAAGATCTACCTTCTTCAGGCAGAGCCATAATAGGAATTGCCAAAGATCCAACAAAGATAGGATTAGCCCTCTACACAATAGCAGCAGAAACTCACCACATGTGACCGGGAAGCATGTGACCTGGGAAGCACATGTGACGATCAGCCAGCAAGGCTAGCTAAGACCCCCATCCCCGGGAGTCTGACAACCAATCAGGATACTCTTTCTGGACCCCAGGAAATGCAAAGCCAGAGAGAGCATAAAAACCCAAGTATTCTCTATATCTGCCTTTTTTTCTGTTCAGGAACTCAAGCCATGTGATCCTATCCACCATTAAACCATCTTTCCAAGCAGTCTCCATGTTTCCAGTGTCTTTTTCCCCACTTGGAGCAGAACCTAGAAGGATGTTTATTCCAACAGTGGCATTCAAATAATTTAACAACCAGCTGGTAATTCTCTGCCCTAATGACTGGCTGGGTGGGCGTGGCCATAGTGGGCATGGCCAGGGGGTGTGAAAGGCAGCACTCGGCTTCCTGCAAACCCCTGGAGCAAAAACGGACTGCAGGGAGACTGCACCCCCCAGCCCATGCCCTGTTTTGGGCCTAGTAGGCTTCTCTGCAGCCTCCATGGAGCAAAAACAGGGTACGGAGGCACCGCATCCACCTGCACCCCGTTTTGGGCCTAGTAGGCCTCCCTGCACTTACCTGGGAGCCAAAATGGGGCCCTTGGGGAACTCTTGGAATTGGTGAAGTGGGGCCAGTCAGCAACTTAAGAACCAATTCACCTGAACCAACCTGAAACAGCTGAATCCAACCACTGGACACAGGTTGTCTGATGACATGCAATCATGGGGAAAATACAAATACTTAGTCTGGAAGGAACCCAAAAAATAGTCTTTAGTTTGGAAGGAATCAATAGCTTATATTGCTCCCTGGAGTTCGTAACTATTAGATAGTTAAAAATGAAAAACAAACTCACCAACAAACTTTACAATACTCAAGTCCGCCACTTCCTATAACTGGAGTTATATCTATTTTTTTAAAAAAAATAGCAACCAAACATGGTGTCACTTTTTTCATCTCATCAGTTGAAGATAAATCTCTGCTTTCCTCTGTTTTGTGAGCTTAGAAGCGTACTGTTATTTAGTGATATCAATATTTTCAAGGTTATTAGATGTACAAATAGAATAGCTTTCCGTGCAGCGTTTTCCTTAGCCAGTGAGATGTGATTTTTATCAATTATATTAGTAATGAAGTCCTTAATATTAATATCTATATTTCAAATAAATTAACTTACCAATAGCTTTTTATTTGGAACAGCATTTTCGGATATTCTTTCTTTCTTTCTTTCTTTCTTTCTTTCTTTCTTTCTTTCTTTCTTTCTTTCTTTCTTTCTTTCTTTCCTTCCTTCCTTCCTTCCTTCCTTCCTTCCTTCCTTCCTTCCTTCCTTCCTTCCTTCCTTCCTTCTTTCTTTCTTTCTTTCTTCCATCCTTCCTTCCTTCCTTCCTTCCTTCCTTCCTTCCTTCCTTCCTTCCTTCCTTCCTTCCTTCCTTCCTTCCTCCCTACCTCCCTACCTACTTATCTACCTATATACCTACCTACCTATCTGTTACGTATCTAGCTATCTGTTATCTAGCTATCTAGCTATCGGTATCTATCTACTGGTATCCATCCATCTATATCTATCTATCTATCTATCTATCTATCTATCTATCTATCTATCTATCTATCTATCTACCTACCTACCTACCTACCTACCTACCTACCTACCTACCTACCTACCTATCATCTATCCTATTGGAAATAGGTATGTTTAGTGTAGTGAAAAGAAGGACTAGGGTAGGTATGATAGCAGTGTTCCAATATTTGTTCCTACAACTATGAGGGGGTCAAACTATTTTCCAAAGCACCAGAAGGCAGGACAAGAAATAATAGGTGGAAAGTAACCAAGTAGAGAAGCAACCATTCAAGATGCTGGTTGTGACCTTTAAAGCCTGGAGAGTCTTTCGAGACTGGACATCCCCTTGCCTGGAATGGTGTAGGACCTTCTCATCCAAGAAGCTTCTTGAGCTCTGACTGGATGGTGGGGAATGGAAGGATTTATACTTCTTACAGACAGCTGGACATTTGTATTCTTTTTAAAGAGTCGTTGAGGCCACCTGGAGGTTTGTCTGTGTCCTCAGGGTCACCTGAGTGGTGCAAATGGGTGTGGAGCCTCCTTGGAACTGTTGAAAGGATGGTGTTGTAGATTGGAGATAGATGATGTATCAGGGTGGTATTCAGTGGTGGGCTGCTCCCGCTTCAGTCCGGTTCTTTAGAACCAGTAGTAAAAGCGGTGGGAGTCTCTGCCACCCGCCCGGACATCATAATTGATGATCTGTGCATGCGTAGAAGCTTCTGTGCATGCACAGAAGCACGTGCATGAGTGCGAGCAAAGCAAGCGCGAGTGTGCGCGCCTATTGCAAACCAGTAGTAAAGATAAGTAGAACCTATCCCTGGTGGTATTCACTTACCTTTGTTACTGGTTCGCGTATGCGCAATGTCAAAAACAGGACATGATGATGTATGGGCAGGTGGGTGGAGACTCCTGCAGCTGCTGCTACTGCTTCTCCTGAACCGGATAGAATGAGTTGAATACCACCACTGTGTCGTATCCTTCTCGTTCTGTTGAGAGATGGCTGTTTTTGACATAGATGACTGAGAATCTCTATAGACAGAGGTGTGTTTGGTTTTTCTTGCCTAAATGTAGAACCTTACTTAATACAACTGCCAAAGTTCAACAGAGCTACCCACAAACACGGTTTTAAAATACATTTTTATTTATATGTTTTGCTTAACATATATAAGTATTTATTAAACACTGTATTGTTGTTGTGGCCCGTCAGTGGCTTGTGCAGATTGTAGCTGATTCCGACAGCAAGGAGGCTGGTGTGGTGCTGCGCCAGCAGCCTGTGCCAATGGCACTTGAGTCGGACAGTTAGGAGGCTGGAGAAGATGTGGTGCCAGAGGCAGGGATTCAGCCAAGGCCTTCAGAACCTCCAGAAGCTCCCAACAGTGAAGAGGAAGAAGAGGAGGAGCCTCTTCTCAATGCATGGTCGCGCAGAGCTGCCAAAAGGCAGGAGTGGCTCCTCAGGAGGAGGTCTCCTCAAGCTAATCCCCAATTAGCTTGGGGCTAATTGGCCACTCCCTTAGCCTATTTAAGGAGGAATGCCGACTGAAGCAATTTGTAGGGAACAACTTTAGTTCACTCTACTTAGCGTCTGGATTCTCTGCAAAATTGCGTTTGGGCTTTCTGCCAACCTTAGTAAGATTGTGATTACTTTATCTTTGGTTTCTTGTAAGCTGTTAAGAAAGTTTATTAACAGCCTTTGTTTTGAAAAAGACTGAATTATTTTAGTAAATTAAGTTTTGTACAAACTTTGAGTGTGCTGTGTTGTTTGGGATCCGTTGTTGGGGCAGAACAATTGTCTGGGTCATTTTATATATACATAATTCTAGTAACAATAGTATTCTTTACTTATATATAATAGCATTCTTCCAGTTTCTAATTTCCAGCTTTATTGTCTAACCATTGATAAAACAAATCCCAAGTTGAAAAATATTCTTTATCCTTTATCCTTAACGTTAATCTATCCATTTCTGCACAGTCTAATATTTATTATATATATATATTATTATATTATATTATATTATATTATATTATATTATATTATATTATATTATATTATATTATATTATATTAATTATATTATATTATATTATATTATATTATATTATATTATATTATATTATATTATATTATATTATATTATATTATATTATATTATATTATATTATATTATATTATTTTCATCTGTAGGAGTTTCCTCATTTTTCCAGTATTGTGCAAATACATTTCTCACTGCTGTCAAAACATGCAATATTAAATATCCATTTTCTTTGTCGTAATTTTCTGGCAATATACCCAACAAAAATATTTTTGGCTTTAGAGCTATAGGTTTTTTTTATCATTTTCTCTAACCATTTATATATTTTCATCCTTTTTTTTTTGCTTTTTTTTTTTTTTTTTTTTTTTTTTTTTTTTTTTTTTTGCTTTTGGACATGTCCACCACATATGATACTTTGTTTCCCCAAAAATAAGATCCAACCAGAAAATAAACTCTAGCATGATTTTTCAGGATGCTTGTAATATAAGTCCTACCCCCCAAAATAAGCTCCAGTTATGATTATTAGCCAGGCGGATGGAATTAGTACCACATTTCCCTGAAATAAGACCTAACCAGAAAGTAATGCATCTTTTGGAGCAAAAAAATAATATAAGACCCGGTCTTATTTTGGGGGGAAACACAGATTGTAGGAACCTGGTATCTGATTGCATTTCCAACATTTGGTGGACATATCTTTAAACATCTTGGCTAGCCATGCCGATGGCGTAAGCACATTTTTTTAATAGATCTGTTTCTTCTGATTTCCTGGGGAAGTTTTACTTTGCCTGTCTGTCTGTTTGTGTGCATATGCGAAGCCACAGAGATAAAAGGATAAATAGTTCTCTGTTTGTCTGCATGTGTGTGTCTCACACCCAGCAATTTGGCCTTCTAATCAGCGTGCCTTCCACATTTCCTTCCCCCCTCTTCCCTCCCTTCCCCTTTCCTTTTAATCGAATGAAAGAGAAGCCACTAAAATGTCAACATTTGCAATTCGGGAGTTCCATTTAAGCTATAAAAATAATAATTAAAAGGGTAAAACCTTTGAGAGATTTCTTCATTTTATATGGTTTGCCAAGATATGATACACATTCAAGGAAGCTAGTAAAAAGAATTAATTAGAAAGAGCTAAAGCCCAACAAGCTATGGAAAATTAATGAAGCGGGGAAGAAAATGTCATTGTAAAAACCCCGAGCTATAGTACTGTATATACACTGTGGCCTTACTCTTCTCACTAAGCCTCCTTTAATCTCTTCTCTCTCTCTCTCTCTCTCTTTTTTTTGGGGGGGGGAGGAGGGGAAAAGAGAGGGGGGGAGAGAGGGAGAGAGAGATCAACACTAATAGCACTTCTCCGCTGAGAAATGACAGCCAAATAATACCCGAGAAGTTGATTTTGCTTTGTGGTGACATATTTTATTATTTCTCTCTCCTTTTTCCCTCCCCTGAAAAGCTACGCTAAATTGGCTTTTGACCCCTCGCGTTACGTTTTTGCAATGTGCTTACATTTCATTCTCTCTTTAACCTCAAGTCAAAAAAGCCTATTTATAATCAACTCAATAAAACGAACGTTGGGCAAGGAAGTTGTTTTTTTCTTCAAACTCTTTATCGGGTAATTTCCTGAAAAGTCATTTTGCTCGAGTGAGAGGAGAACTGGATGGAGATTCTCACTTAGAAACTCATCAAGGAGAGAAGCAACTTGGAAGGAAGGAGACATTTCCTGACAGTGAGAACAATTCATCAGTGGCCTTCAGAAGTTGTGGGTTCTATTTATTTTAGGAAATTTATATTGCCACCACATGACGACTTGAGGAGGCTTACTGGAATATAAAAACATCATATATAAACAATATAATAAAACTAATAAAAGAGAATAATGAATAGAATAGAATGGAATGGAATGGAACGGAACAGAATAGATGGAGTGGAACAGAATGGAACGGAACAGAACAGAACAGAACAGAACAGAACAGAACAGAACAGAACAGAATAGAATATGGAATGCCACCACATGACGACTCGAGGAGGCTTACTGGAATATAAAAACATCATATATAAAACAATATAATAAAATTAATAAAAGAGAATAATAGAATGGAATGGAATGGAATGGAGTGGAGTGGAGTGGAGTGGAGTGGAGTGGAGTGGAGTGGAGTGGAACGGAAAGGAAAGGAACGGAACGGAACGGAACGGAACAGAGTAGAATAGAATAGAATAGAATAGAATAGAATAGAATAGAATAGAATAGAATAGAATAGAATAGAATAGAATAGAATAGAATAGAATAGAATATGGGATGGAATGGAATGGAATGGAATGGAATAGAATAGAATAGAATAGAATAGAATAGAATAGAATGGAATGGAATGGAATGGAATGGAATGGAATGGAATGGAATGGAATGGAATGGAATGGAATGGAATGGAATGGAATGGAATAGAATAGAATAGAATAGAATAGAATAGAATAGAATAGAATAGAATAGAATAGAATAGAATAACAGAGTCACAACAGTTCCTTGCCAGCAGTCAATATTCAAATAAGAAGAGATTAAAAACTAACCTACAACCCCACAGTTCTAGTTCTATTGACAAAGCCTTAGTTAGATCACACTTATAAGTATACAATAACAGAGTTGGACGGGACCTTGGAGGTCTTCTAGTCCAACCCCCTGCTTAGGCAGGAAACCCTACAACACTTCAGACAAATGGTTATCCAACATCTTAAAAACCTCCAGTGTTGAATGAATGAAAGAATAAACAAATAAACAAACACAGTGTTGAATAAATAAATATAATAAAATAACCACTTGCCCTCCCTCCCGATGATGATGATAGTTGCTCCATCACTGGAGGTTTTGAAGACGAGATTGGACATCCAATCAGATTGGTCCGAAATGGCATAGGGTTTCCTGCTTGAGCAGGGGCCTGGACTAAAGATCTCCAAAGGTTCCTCCCAACTGTTATTCCAATATTTTGTATTCTCCCCCAAGAATGAAATTGCTCGGGGGGAGATGGGAGCTCCACGTTCAGGCTTTTAGCTGTGACGTTGAGAGAGGCACTTGTCAACTGACTCGGTGGCTCATGTTACTTCAAACGGGAGCTAGTAGAAGGTGATTGTCAGGAGACCGTCAGGCCCCCTACGCCCGAGTCCCTTCCCTTATCTGGAGCTGCAGCTTTAAGACGCTCCATGTTGCTCCACTGGAGCAGAACTCTAACAACTCAAGGAGGTCCCACTATATCTTTCAGGATCATAAATAATCAGCCTCACTCCATATTTCCAATACCAAAGCTTTTCATTTCCAGAGCTACTGTGCAAACATTAACTAATTAATCCGCCCGACTCCCACATGAGACAGTTAGCAGGAATCATGCTTGGCTTCTATACAGCCCCCGCAGAGCTGCCCATCGGAGAGACATTTGAAATATTAATTCTTCTTATTATCTGTTTGGGCCACATACGCCTTAGCGTGGTATCACAGGCAGACACAGCGTCCTCCGGACCGATGTAGCATGTAAGTAGCCATTTATCCGCATTTTATATGTGACAATATTGAGGCATGCGAAGAATTAAGTTTTTGCAGGCCCTCTCGGGATATGGTCCCCTCCGATGCCACCGAATTCTGAAGTTGTACAACAGAGGGATTCTCCCTTCTTGTTCCAGTCTATGCCTGCCTGCCTTCCTCTTTTCTTCCTTCCTCCTTTCCTCCCTCCCTCTTTCTTTCCTTCCCTCCTTCCTTCCTTTCCTTCTTTCCTTCCTCCTTTCCTCCTTCCCTTGCTTTTCCTCCTCTTCCTCTCTTCCTTCCCTCTCCTTCCTTCCATTCCTTCCTTTCATCATTCCTTCCTTCCTCCCTCCCTCCCTCTTTCCTTCCTTCCTTGCTCTTCCCTCATCTTCCTCCCTCCCTTCCTTCCTCTTTCTTTTCTCCCTCCCTCCCTCCCTTCCTCCTTTCATCACTCACCTACTCATTCACTCACTCCTTCCTTCCTTCTTCCCTCCCTCCTTTCCCTCCCTCCTCACTCACTCACTCACCCCTTCCTCCCTCCCTCCCTTGCTCTTCCCTCTCTCCCCTCTCTCCCTTCCCTCTCCTTCCTTCCTTCCTCCGTTCATCACTCCCTCCCTCCCTCCCTCCTTCCCTTCCTTGATCTTTCCTCCCCTTCCTCCCTTCCTCCCTCTTTCCTTCATTTTTTTTTTATTAATCTACATTCAAAAACAAAATCTCTCCAATTAAAAAAAAAACTTTCCACATGCTGGAAAACAGATGTTTTAATACATATCAAGTCCATACTTCTCCCTCCCTCCCTTCTCCCTCCCCCCCTCTCTCTATATTTGTATGTAAACAAGTATTTTCACACAAATTCCCTGCATAGTGTCCAAACGGATCTCGAAATGCCTATTTCTAAATGTGTATTTCACTTCAGACTATAGCATTTAGCAGTCGGGGTTCTAAATTTCTTTTTCTTTTTCTTCTTTTCACAATAGTCCAAGAGGGGGAGATGAGGCCATTTCGTGAAAATAAAATTCCTCAAGCATCACTATGTAGAAATCTCATTACTTCTGACGTGCACTCCGGGTTCCCTTCTCGCCTTGGTCCTTGTGTGTTGCAGCGTTAAGAGTCTTTTTGAAAGTGTCACTAGTGGAATAAAATATGGACAATATATGATAGCAGTGCATAAAGTCAGGGCCTAAATTTAATTGTCCAGGGAACCCTTAGCAAAGTTATAGAGACTCTTAACATATTGAAATTGAATCTGGTAAAACATCTGGCTAATCTTCCTTTCCGTTCCTCCCCCTCTCCTCCCCCTCTCCCTCCCCCTCCCCCTCCCCCTCCCCCTCCCCCTCCCCCTCTTCTTCTTCTTCTTCTTCTTCTTCTTCTTCTTCTTCTTCTTCTTCTTCTTCCTCCTCCTCCTCCTCCTCCTCCTCCTCCTCCTTTTCCACCCTGAAAGCCTCATTCCTTAAAACAATGAAGATATTACCTAATTTAGGTAATGGATCCCTCCCTCCCTCCCTCCCTCCCTTTCTTCTCTTTTCCTTCCTTCCTCCTCTCTTCCTTTCCCTTCCTTCCTTCTCTTTTCCCCCCCGCCTCCCTTCTTTCTCTTTTCCTTCGTCCTCCCTCCCTTCCTCCCTCCCTCCCTCCCTCCCTCCCTCCCTCCCTCCCTCCCTCCCTCCCTTCCTTCCTTCCTTCCTTCCTTCCTTCCTTCCTTCCTTCCTTCCTTTCCTTCCTTCCAACATATGCTTCCACTTCTGATGGTACGGCAGAAGATGGATTTGAAGTGGCAGGACAGAAAGATGGACATTTCTGAAGAATATCACCAAGAATTTAAGAAAACCCACAAACGGATCATAGAACAAAAAAAATTCAGAAAGCAGGCCCAAAGGCCCAAAGGATCAAATTATCCTACTTCAGATGTACTATGCCAAGATTTAGCTCTCCGGACAAGGCAGTTTTTTTGGAGTAAGGAAAAGAGAAGACGACCAGAAGCAAGGCTTTTAAGATACAAAACCAGTAGCCAGATGTCTGACTTTTTTGATATAAATATTAACAAAAGAGATAAGCTTTCGGAGGTGTGAGCTCGCTGCCTACCCCAGATGGCTGCGATTCGGTCTTGACAATGATGAATAAGAGAGAAGAACTAACCTTGCTTACAAACGAATACCTGGCAAAAGAGGACGAGACACGGGTGAAATTCAGCAGGTTCTGACAGGTTCTGGAAAACCGGTAGCGGACATTTTGAGTAGTTCAAAGAACCGGCAAATATCACCTCTGGCTGGCCCCAGAGTGGGGTGGGAATGGGGATTTTGCAATATCCTTCCCCAGGAGTGGGGAGGGAATGGGGATTTTGCAATATCCTTCCCCAGGAGTGGGGAGGGAATGGGGATTTTGCAATATCCTTCCCCAGGAGTGGGGTGGGAATGGGGATTTTGCAATATCCTTCCCCAGGAGTGAGGAGGGAATGGGGATTTTGCAATATCCTTCCCCAGGAGAGGGGAGGGAATGGGGATTTTGCAATATCCTTTCCCAGGAGTGAGGAGGGAATGGGGATTTTGCAATATCCTTCCCCCAGGAGTGAGGTGGGAATGGGGATTTTGCAATATCCTTCCCCCAGGAGTGGGGAGGGAATAGGGATTTTGCAATATCCTTCCCCCAGGAGTGGGGAGGGAATGGGGATTTTGCAATATCCTTCCCCCAGGAGTGGGGTGGGAATGGGGATTTTGCAATATCCTTCTCCAGCAGTGGGGTGAGAATGGGGATTTTGCAATATCCTTCCCCAGGAGAGGGGAGGGAATGGGGATTTTGCAATATCCTTTCCCAGGTGTGAGGAGGGAATGGGGATTTTGCAATATCCTTCCCCCAGGAGTGAGGTGGGAATGGGGATTTTGCAATATCCTTCCCCCAGGAGTGGGGAGGGAATAGGGATTTTGCAATATCCTTCCCCCGGGGTGGGAAGGGAATGAAGATTTTGCAATATCCTTTCCCCAGGAGTGGGGTGGGAATGGGGATTTTGCAATATCCTTCCCCCAGGAGTGGGGAGGGAATGGGGATTTTGCAATATCCTTCCCCTGCCACGCCCACCAAGCCATACCACACCTACCAAGCCACACCCACAGAACCGGTAGTAAAACAAATTGAATTCTACCACTGAGACAAGCACTTCCATTGCCATCTTGCTTGCATCCATCTGCAAGGGACCAGTTATTGTTATTCTCTCTCTTTTTTTAAAAAAAAAAAAACCTCCTCCCTCCTTCTGAGTTTTCCAATTTCCCCCACCTCTCTTTTCTTTTTTTTCTCCCCCTCCCACCACAATCCAAAGCCTGGTTTAGCTCTGCAGACTAAGCACTGTAATTAACATCCAGCTGCCTGCAATTACTGCGAGTTCAATCCTAGCCAGGCTCAAGGTCGACTCAGCCTTCCATCCTTTCTAAGGTGGGTAAATTGAGGACCCAGTTTGTGGGGGCAATAAGCTGACTTTGTATAAATATACAAAAGTATGAAGACTTGCTTAACACATTGTAAGATTCCCTGAGTCTCCAGGGAAGGGCGGCATATAAATCTAATTAAAAAAAATCAGTACATCAGTCTTCAAGGAAGATTGTTTTGACAAATAATATATACCCCTTTTGGAATTACACTGGTGAAACTAATCTACAAA
Source organism: Masticophis lateralis (assembly GCA_030761175.1). Lineage (NCBI taxonomy): Eukaryota > Metazoa > Chordata > Lepidosauria > Squamata > Colubridae > Masticophis > Masticophis lateralis. The sequence goes on along the minus strand of JAUDYJ010000002.1, from coordinate 278,270,890 downwards.
GGAGAAGGTTAGCATTCAAGATAAGAGCCGGTGTGGATTACAGACACCGGCAGTTTCAAAGGAAACTTCCCATAAATATTTACCTCAGGTTCCCCTGCCGTGGAATTAACTTTGTGAAACTTGCCTTGAAGAAGACGTCTTCCTCCCAGTTTATTTTGCAGTGTCATTCATTTCTCAGAATAATCTTCTAGGCATTCTCTGTTATTGGTTTTTCTCTTTCTTTCTTTCCTTCCTTCCTTCCTTCCTTCCTTCCTTCCTTCCTTCCTTCCTTCCTTCCTTCCTTTTTATTTTTTCCTCCCCTTTACACTCTAAACTTAAATTGGAAATATCTAAACTGTGCTCACCCAGTGTGGCACGGTCCAAAATGTAGTTATCTCAGGGAACAAAGAATTTCTCTCTTTGCAAAAACAAAATCTCTCTTCCCCAACCCAATTTTTTTAAAAAAAAAAAACCTCCTGTCCTTCCAACACCTTAAAGTGACATTGTGTCACTTTAATCCGTTACTTGGAATACAGCGGGATTTTCTTTAGATTTTTAAAAAAATGTAAAATATAATGCAGTAGCAAACAATTTGAGCTTTCCATCACTATGGTCTTCCCTT
>JAUDYJ010000002.1:278268815-278270189 GCA_030761175.1 Masticophis lateralis | reverse complement strand
TGTAACTTAGAATGATCACTAAATGAACTGTTGTAAATTGAGGACTATCTGTAGATGTTTAGAATAACAGAGCTGGAAGGGACCTTGGAAGTCTTCTAGTCCAACCCCCTGCTTAGGCAGGAGACCCTACATCACTTCAGACAAATAGTTATCCAATCTCTACTTAAAAACTTCCAGTGTTGGAGCATTCCCAACTTCTGGAGGCAAGTTGTTCCACTGATTAATTGTTCTCACTGTCAGGAAATTTCTCCTTAGTTTTAAGTTGCTTCTCTCCTTGATTAGTTTCCACCCACTGCTTCTTGTCCTGCCCTCAGGTGCTTTGGAGAAGAGCTTGACTCCCTCTTCTTTGTGGCAACCCCTGAGATATTGGAACCCTGCTATCATGTCTCTCCTAATCTTTCTTTTCATCAGACTAGATATACCCAGTTCCAACAACCCGTCCTTTAGCCTCCAGTCCCCTAAACACCTTTGTTGCTCTTCTCTGCACTCTTTCTAGAGTCTCCACATCTTTTCTACATCATGATGACCAACACTGGATGCATTATTCCAAGTGTGGCCTTTCCAAGGCATGATAAAGTGGTATGAACACTTCACGTGATCTTGATTCTATCCCTCTGTTTATGCAGCCTAGGACTATGTTTGCTTTTTTGGCAGCTGAAGCTGGCTCATATTTAAGTTCTGGATAAAGCTTTGGAATCATAGTCATTATTTTTTCTTTCAAAAATGCAAAATGTCAGTTGAGGTTCCAGAGTGTCACCTCCTAAAAGTCTCAACCAAAGGTAGGTGCCATCTTCTTCCATCTCATCTGGAACTTTGGGAGATGAATGGAAATATGTGTTCATACTAAGCAAGTTCTAAATGGGTTTTTTAAAGCAATTCTCCAGTAAAAATAGGAGCCTGGATAGCTCTGCAGACTAAGCACCGTAATTAACCTTCAGCTGCCTGCAATTACTGTAAGTTCGAATCTCACCAGGCTCAAGATTGACTCAGCCTTCCATCCTTTCTAAGGTAGGTAAATTGAGGACCCAGTTTGTGGGGGCAATAAGCTGACTTTGTATAAAATATACAAAAGTATGAAGGCTATTGCTTAATGCATTGTAAGCGCCCTGAGTCTTTGGAGAAGGGTGACATATAAATCAAATTGAAAAAAAAAGAAAAAGAAAGAAAGAAAAAAAGAAAGAAAGAAAGAAAGAAAGAAAGAAAGAAAGAAGGAGGAAGGAAGGAAGGAAAGAAAGAAAGAGGAAAGAAGGAAGGAAGGAAGGAAGGAAGGAAGGAAGGAAGGGAAGGAAGGAAGAAGGAAGGAAGGAAGGAAGGAAGGAAGGAAGGAAGGAAGGAAGGAAGGAAGGAAGGAAAGAACATTCAGCTGCCTGCAAT
>JAUDYJ010000002.1:278073815-278263815 GCA_030761175.1 Masticophis lateralis | reverse complement strand
AGGCAGCGTAGATAAAATAGATATAGATATAGATCAGGGGTGGGTTCTAGTTACCTCTACTACCGGTTTGCAATGGGAGTGCACACTTCTGTACATGCACAGAAGCTTCCGCCACGTGCGCAAACATTTCATGATGATGTCCGGGCAGGTGGGCGGAGCTTCCCGTCAACGTTACTGCCGATTCTCAAGAACCGGACCGAACCGGGAGCAACCCACCACTGATATAGATGATAGAGAGATAGGTGAGTATGTGGGTTGGGTAGGTAGATATAGATATAAGTATTGGTATAGGTATAGGTGTTGTTATATAAATTAGATATAGATTACAGATATAGATTATAGATATACAGTAGATATAGCATTTAGACTTATATACCGCTTCACAGTGCTTTACAGCCCTCTCTAAGTGGTTTACAGTGTCAGCATATTTCCCCCAACAATCTGGGTCCTCATTTTACTGACTTTGGAAGGATCAAAGGCTGAGTCAACCTTGAGTCTGGTGAGATTTGAACTGCCATATTGCAGGCAGCCGGCAGTCAGCAACAGCAGCCGGCAGTACTGCATTCTAACCACTGTGCCACTGCGGCTCATATCTATATCTATATCTAATTTAATTTAATTAATTCAATTGATATGCCGCCCCTCTCCGAAGACTCAGGGCGGCTATCTATATATCTATTTATTTTCTTAAAAAAATAAATGTGGGTGTGGCTTACTGATGAAGGCTAACGAGCCAGAAATAGATCTATATAAGTCTCCCAATGGGCAGCATATGGCCGGCTGGCTGCCAGAAGAAAAAAAGCCCAGAAACTAGTGGATGTGACTTCATTGAACTAGGGCTGCAGAAAAATCTTGGTTACGTAGGAAAAACCTGGCTAAAGAAAAAACATCTCCATCTCCATCTCCATCTCCATCTCCATCTCCATCTCCATCTCCATCTCCATCTCCATCTCCATCTCCATTTACATCTACATCTACATCTACATCTACATTTACATTTACATCTACATCTACATCTACATCTACATCTACATCTACATCTACATCTACATCTACATCTACATCTACATCTACATCTACATCTACATTGATGATCTGTCCTTAACCTGGCCCTTCAAATCATCCTAAAGTGTGTCCATACCACTGTATCCATGTCCATCTATGTACTGATTGATTGATTCATTACTTATGTGTCCCTAAATCACTGTCAGCTTTTAGTGACCTCATAAATACATTTTTTTTTTCCTGTGATGATCTATGCTTGATCTGGTCTTTCAGGTCTTCCAACTGTGCCTCCATCCCTGTAACTGATGGAGTCCATCCGACATGCTACTGACCAACCTCTTCTCCTCTTTCCTTCCACCTTTCCATCATCAGAGCCTTCTTCAGAGAGCTAGCTCTTTGCATCATGTGTCTAACAGAATAATATAATAACAGAAGGAAAGGGACCTTGGAGGTCTTCTAATTCAACCCATTCCTCAAGCGGGTGGAGACCCTATACCAGTGGTCTCCAACCTTCTCACCTTGGTAGCCCAGCCTGGCATGGTGGGGAGGGGGGAAGCAGGGTGAAATGCTCCTGGTTCGGACCTGATCGCCCGATCCAGTAGCGATAGAGGCGGGTGGTTCAGAGAACTGGTAGCAAAAATCCCTGCCCCCCACCCCCATTGGCCAGCTGAGCCACACGATCATCAGAGGCTTTTTTTTATTATTTTTAAAAGCATTTTTTCTACAACCTCTTTGGCTGAAAATATGCTATTAAAAGTAAAAAAAAAAAAAAAAAGCCACTGATGATCGTACGGCTCAGTTGGGATCATCAGAGGCTTTTAACAGCATTTTTTCTACAACCGCTTTGGCCGAAGAGGTTATAGAAAAAAATGTTTTTAAAAGGAAAAAAAGCCTCTGCCGATCAGGCAAGTCAGCTGGGATCATCAGAGGCTTTTTTTTAAAAAAAGAAAGCCTCTTCCGATCTGGCAAGTCAGCTAGGATCGTCAGAGGCTTTAAAAGCATTTTTTACAGCCTCTTCAGCCGAAGAGGTTGTAGAAAAAATGGTTTTAAAAGTAAAAAAAATATAAAAAGTTGGCCACGCCCACTCAGTCATATTAAACCCCACCACCACCAAGCCACAGCCACAGAACCAGTAGTAACAAATTTTACATTTTACTACTGGGGGGGGGGGGAAGCAGGTGAGTGCCTGGTGCCCATGCATGTGCATATCTCCATTGGTACAAGTGGAGCTTTGTTTGCAAGTGCAGGGGACCACGATTTGCATGAGTAGAGGTTCGTGCACGCACACTTGCTCACTGCTTGCACAAGCGAAGCTTCTCATGCACATGCTTGCCCATTGCTCATGTGGCCTGGTTTGAGACAGGCCAGAGCCCAGTAGTGGGCCATGGCCCAGGGGTTAAGGACCCCTGTCCTGTACCATTTAAGGCAAATAGTTGTCCAATCTGCTCTTAAATACCTCCAGTGTTGGACCATTCGCAACTTCTGAAGGCAAGCTGTTCCACTGATTAATTGTTCTCACTGTCAGGAAACTTCTCCTTAGTTCTAGGTTGCTTCTCTCCTTGATTATTTTCCACCCATTGCCTCTTGTCCTGCTTTCAGGTGCTTTGGAGAATATCTTGACTCCCTCTTCTTTGGGGCAACCCCTCAGATATTGGAAGAGGCTATCGTGTCATCCCTAGTCCTTCAGGGATGACATACCCAGACTAGACATACCCAGTTCCAGCAACCATTTTATGTCAGGCCTGGAAGCCATCTTTTGCATTGGATCTTCAAGACTGCCATATTTAGTGCTGTGGGAAAGTGGGAGGGGGGATTGTATGGAGCAGGGGTGATATATAGTCATAATAACATTCCTTTCTCAGAGAGTCAAGGACATCTTGCCAAGCACCTGGAGTGGCGTGAATGGGAGGCATCTCCAGTTGGGACGGTGCTTTGATTGGACCATGTGATGGACTTGTGGGTGCTAGGCAGGGAAGCTTTCAGATTTGGGTTTTTCAAGATGTGCCAATATGACATCTCTAATAAAATGGAACTTTGAGGAGCTTCAAACCTCGGAGTCTTCTTTCATTGGGGAGTTACTTAGAACCCTGACATTTTAGCCTCCAGTCCCCTCATCATCTTTGTTGCTCTTCTCTACACTCTTTTCCAGAACCTCAGCCTCTTTTTTTATGTTCTGATGATCAAAACTGGATGCACTATTCCAAGTGTGGTCTTATGAAGGCATTATAAAGCAGTACTAACCCTTGATCTTGATTCTATCCAGGGGTGAAATCCAGCAGGTTCTGATAGGTTTTGGAGAACCGGTAGTGGAAATTTTGAAGAGTTCGGAGAACCAGCAAAACCCACCTCTGGCTGGCCCCTGAGTGGGGAGGGAATGGGAATTTTGCAATATCCTTCCCCCAGGAGTGGGGAAGGAATGAGGATTTTACAGTATCCTTCCCTTGAAGTGAGGTGGGATTTTTGCAGTATCCTTCCCCTGCCATACCCACAAAGCAGAGGTGAAATGCTCCCAGTTCGGACCGGCTCGGGCGAGTAGGTAGCAATGGCGGTGGGCAGTTCAGAGAACCGGTAGCAAAAATCCCTGCCCCTGCCCCCTATGCTGTGCGACCATCAGAGCCTTTTTTCCCCCTTTTAAATGGTTCTGAAGAGCCAAGCTCTGACGATCCCAGCTGAGTTGCCTGCTGATCAGGCAACTCAGCTGGGATCGCCAGAGCCATTTAAAAGAAAAAAACTTTTTTTCTTTTAAATGGCTCTGAGGATCCAAGCTCTGACGATCCCAGCTGAGTTGCCTGCCGATCAGGCAACTCAGCTGGGATCGTCAGAGCCTTTTGAAAGCATTTTTTTACATGGTTTTACATGTAAAAAAATGGTTTTAAAAGTAAAAAAAGTATTGGCCACGCCCCCTCGTCACATTACCCTCCCCACACCAAGCCACGCCCACAGAAACGGTAGAAACAAGTTTTAGATTTCACCCCTGCCACAAAGCCACACCACACCCACAAAGCCACGCCCACAGAACTGGTAGTAAAAATATTTGGATTTCACCACTGATTCTATCCCTCTCTTAATGTAGCCTAGAACTGTGTTGGCTTTTTTAGCAGCTACAACACATTGTTAACTCATATGACAGTAAAATTTGAACCTGGTCATATTTGGCTTCAGGGGATTTCAACCTTACCTTGTATTTCTCATGATAAGATTTTTTTTCCTTCTTCTATTTCCCCCCCCCGTCCCTTCCTTTCTTTTTTGTTCAACATTCGTTCTCGATTTCCACACTTGTCTCTCACATTACGGTCTCAGAGGGTGGAGAGCAAAAACAATTAGTCACCTGTTGTGAAGCAGTGTTTCAAATTATAGACCTTTAAAAAAAAAAAGTTCTCAGCCTAAGAAATAGATCGGAGGAAGCATCCCAGAAGTGGATAGGTTGCATGTAGCACTAAAGGATAAATCTGGAACAGAAAGTATGGATCACTCAAGTCTTAAAGAGTAGAATTCTTTATTGTGCAAGTGTGATTGGACACAGAAGGAATTTGTCTTAGGTGCATATGCTCTCAGTGTACATAAGGAGAATAAAATACATTCATCAAGAATAAAAAGATACAACACTTAGTGACAGTCAAGGTTACTTGATCAAATCGTACTACAAAAAAATAAATAAAAACAATATAATTGAAAGATACAAGCAACATGGTTATAGTCTTAAGTGGGAAGAGATAGATACTAATAGAGAAGAAAAGAATAACAATAATACAGTCTTAATAAATTATTTGACAGTGTTGTGGGAATTAGTTGTTAAGTAGAGTGATGCCATTTGGGAAAAAAAATCCTTGTGTCTAGTTGTCTTGTGCAGTGCCCTATAGCGTCATTTTGAGGGTAGGAATTGAAAGAATTTATATCCAGGATGTGAGGGGTCTGTACATATTTTCACAGCCCTCTTTTTGACTCGTGCAGAAAGAAAAAAAACAATGAGCTGTGCAATTTTTTAAAAAAATAGCTTGCTGGGTTTCTTGAGGTTTGTCTTGTGGTTATTGGAAATCCATTCATTTCTTCACTGATGAGTACAAAAGCTTTTGTGATTACCTTAAAATCCAATCTAAGGTAGCATTTTTACCAGCAATAGTCAGGAGTTTCCTAAGAGAACAGAAACAGATTCTTTCAAGAAGTGGCTTTTCAAGCGGCATTATGTTCCTGATTTCTATTTATGCTTCAAAGGAAAGTATCCCGTAATTGGTGTTGGTCATAATCCAAGCCATGAAAAAGAGACATCTTGATCAGCCTTGCATTCTTATTTCTACTGATATTTTATTAGAATGTAGAATAACAAAAGTTAAAAGGGACCTTGGTGGTCTTCTAATCCTGCTCAAGCAGGAGACTCTATACCATTTCAGACAAGTGGCTGTCCAGTCTCTTCTTAAAAGCCTCCAGCAATGGAGCACTCACAACTTCTGAAGGCAACTTCCATTCCACTGGTTGATTGTCCTCACTGTTAGGAATTTTCTCCTTAGTTCTAGGCTGTTTCTCTCCTTTAGTTTCTCTCCAGTGTTTCTTGTCTTGCCTTTTGGTACTTTGGAAAATAGTTTGACCACCTCTTCTTTGTAGGAGCTCGTCAAATATTGGAACACTCTCACTTAGTTCTTCTTTTCACTAGACTAGACATACCAGTTCCAATATGATAGATAGATGATAAATCAATGGATGGATGGATGGATGGATGGATGGATGGATGGATGGATGGATGGATAGACAGATAGACAGATAGACAGATAGACAGATAGACAGATAGACAGATAGATAGATGGATGGATAGATGGGTGGATGAGTAGATAGATAGATAGATAGATAGATAGATAGATAGATAGATAGATAGATAGATAGATAGATAGATAGATAGATAGATAGATGATGGATGATAGATGGGTGGATGGATAGATGGATAGATAGATGATAGATAGATAGATAGATAGATAGATAGATAGTAGGTAGGTAGGTAGGTAGGTAGATAGATAGATAGATAGATAGATAGATAGATAGATAGATAGATAGATAATGGATGATAGATGGGTAGGTGGATGAATGGATAGATAGATGATAAATAGATAGGTAGATGATGGATGATGGATGGGTGGTTGGATGGATGGATGGATGTATAGATGTAGGTAGATCGATATAGGTAGGTAGGTAGGTAGGTAGGTACGTAGGTAGATGATGGATGGAAGATAGATAGATAGATGATAGATAGATAGATAGATAGATAGATAGATAGATAGATAGATAGATAGATAGATAGATAGATAATGGATGGATGATGGATGGATGGATGGATGGATGGGATGATATCTAATTTGGTTGATTGTTCTCCCTGTTAGAAAATTTCTCCTTAGTTCTTGGTTGGTCTCTGCTTGATTAATTTTCATCCATTGCTTCTTTAGATAGGATTGCTTCAGCCTACTGTTATACTTCGATAAGGGTAGAATTACACTCTTGGGAAGCTTTTGATCCATTTTGTTCATTAATAAAAAAAACTCCACACCTTACTTTCTGACCTTCTATCACTGTTGCTTTGCACACATAAGAACCAACCTCAACCTTCCAGTAATTTGATCCTTGCAAGAACTAATCACATATTCACACCAGCTCTGGAGATTCTCTGCAGTTATGTTTTCATCCTTTGAAAAGCATTGGCAGAGCTTGGATTGATTCTCACACATGCTCTAGTGACTGAGTTTTCCCTTCATTGATGTAAGCTCAGAATGTTCCCAAAGGTGCTTTTTCTAGAGGCAACTGGACTTTCTGGTTTTTTTCTTTTGAAGACATTTTGCTTCTCATCCAAAAAGCTTCTTCAGTTCTGACCAGATGGTGAGGAATGGAAGGATTTATACTCCTTGCAGACAGCTGGTCATTTGCATTCTTTTAGAGGGTCGTTGAGGCCATTTGGAGGTTTATCGGTGTCCTCAGGGTCACCTGAGTGGTACAAATGTTTGGGAGTCTTCTTGGCTGCAGGATGTCTTTTCTGTCCTGTGTCCCTTCACAATTGAAGACAGATGCAGGCTGTTGGGAATGAAAGCAATGAAATAAGAGATATGTGCAAACTGGTTTATCAAAAGTTTACTTTATAGTGAAAAAACAGTCTCGTAGTCATTTAATCAATCCAAGTCTTTGCCAGTTAAATCAGTCCAGTGCTACAAAAATCTTCTTACCACACAAACAGTAGTTGGTTAGAATAACAAGTTCACTCTGGTACACAAACCACGATGGTAGCTGATCCACCCACGATGATAGCACAATGATAGCAACTCCTCACACAATGGTAGCATATCATCAACTGAATACATCCTAGTTCCTTTCTTAAATACGTTTACAACTAATTACAGCATGACTCAGCATTACAATGATGCAGCATTAAAACTTAAAGTCACAGAACATATATATTGCCTGGACAACCTGTTAGGCTCACACACCATATCCTAACAGTCTGCATCTCGAACGGAAGTGCAAGTGGTTCCTGTAGTCTGCATTTTTTCTGGAAATCCATTCATACTCCTGCAGCATTCAAAAGGTATTCATCCCGAAGTGCATCGTCTATGGAGATTCTAAGTCATCCAGGTTGTTCCAAAGAAGCTTTTTTTCAGGAGGCAACTGGACTTTCTGGATTTTTTTCTTTGAAGATGTTTTGCTTCTCATCCAAGAAGCTTCTTTGGCTCTGACTGGATGGTGGGGAATGGAAGGATTTATATTCCTTGCAGACAGCTGGCCATTTGCATCTTTTAGAGAGTCGTTGAGGCCATTTGGTGGTTTGTCTGCAACCATTATAAATGTGAGTCACTTGATAAGAGTCTAAATTTTAATCATGTGACCATGGGGATATGATTATGTGAAAATGTAAATGTGAAAAATGGTCGTGAGTTTTTTCAGTGTTGTTGTAACTTCGAACCGTGACTTAAAAATCAAGAACTGCCTGTAGTTGTTCATTGTGAAGTCAAGTCTGACCCATCGTGACCCCCCCATGGATAACTTCCCTCCAGGCCTTCCTGTCCTCTACCATCCCCCAGAGACCATTTAAGCTCATGTCGACTGCTTCAGTGACTCCATCCAGCCACTTCCTTCTTTGTCGTCCCCTTTTTCTTTTGCCCTCCATCGTTCCCAGCATGAGGATCTTCTCCAGGGAGTCCTTCCTTCTCATTAGGTGGCCAAAGTATTTGAGTTTCATCTTCAGGATCTGGCCTTCTAAAGAGCAGTCAGTCAGGGTTGATCTCCACTAGGACTGACCGGTTTGATCGCTTTGCAGTCCAAAAGACTTGCAGGAGTCTTCTCCAGCACCAGAGTTCAAAGGCCTCAGTTCTTTGGCCCTCAGCCTTCCTTATGGTCCAACTTTCACAGCCATACATTGCAACTGGGAAAACCATAGCCTTGACTATATGCACTTCTGTTAGCAGGGTGATGTCTCTGCTTTTTAGTACGCTGTCTAACTTTGCCATAGCTTTCCTCCCCAGGAGCAAGCATCTTTTAATTTCTTGGCTGTAATCTTACCTAAATAGCCTTCCTAAATGAATCAGAATCAGAGGAGGGGGAGAAGGAAGAGGAAGAGGAGGAGGAAGAAAAGGAAGAGAAAAAGGACCTTAGAGTACTCATATCAAATGATCTAAGTGCCAAAGCCCAATGTAACATTGCCAAAAGGACATTAAGGGTTGTAAACCTAATCTTGTATAGCTTCTTCTCCAGTAATATTACACTACTAAGCAGTGTAAACTATTGTATGCTCTAGATCAGTTCTCAAATACGGCTCATCTGTCTAGAACTTGCACTGGATATCGGACATTAATACAATTGAACTTGTCCAGAAACATTTCACAAGGAAAGTCCTCCACTCCTCCACTCGCAACAAAATACCTTATGCCACCAGACTTGAAATTTTGGGCTTAGAAAATTTAGAACTACGCCGCCTTCGGTATGTCCTAAGCATAGCTCATAAAATCATCTGTTACAAAGTCTTATCGGTCAATGACTACTTCAGCTTCAACCACAGCAATACATGAGCACACAACAGATAGAATCTTAAAGTGAACCACTCCAAACTCAATTGCAGAAAATATGATTTCCAGCAACAGAGTGGTCAATGCCTGGAATGCATTACCTGACTTTGTGGTTTCATCCCAACCCCCCCCCCCCAAATTCTAACCTTAGACAGGCTACTTTTGACCTCACCCCATTCCTAAGAGGTCTTTAAGGGGTGTGCATATCTATTTATTTATTAGTTCAATTTATATGCCACCTTTCTCCGAAGACTCAGGGCGGCTTAGACTCATAAGACTCATAAGACTCATAAGCACACCAGTGTGCCTTACCATCCCTGTCCTACTGTCCCTATTTATTCGTATCCATTTCCTGTATTCATAATTATGTTTATACTTATATCTGTTATCTAATAGGCACTCGACAAATAGAAGAAGAAGAAGAAGAAGAAGAAGAAGAAGAAGAAGAAGAAGAAGAAGAAGAAGAAGAAGAAGAAGAAGAAGAAGAAGAAGAGGAGGAGGAGGAGGAGGAGGAGGAGGAGGAGGAGGAGGAGGAGGAGGAGGAGGAGGAGGAGGAGGAGGAGGAGGAGGAAGAGACAGAGGAGGAAGAGACAGAGGAACATCTAAGCAAAAAGTACATCTTGGCATAAGTCAATAGCATGCTTTTTTGAATTTGGGCCATACTCAAATGCTCTGCTCTCCGATCACTGACACATGCTTCGGGGCCGTTGAGTCCTCCTTTCACGCAACTCTTGCAAATGGTATCATTTGGCAACTAATTTCCTCGCTTAGTTTTGGCCATTACTCATTCTCAGTCTCCTCAATCTGCAGGCAATTTTCCACATTATTAGTTACCCACCTGTCTTATTAAAGTGGACTTTCGGAAACTCTGTGCCTCTCCATTTTTGGTACCTTTTTAGATCAAGCAAATAATTGGCTTTACTTGGATGGAAGGGTTTAATAGGAAGATGACAGTCAATTCCAAAAGTTAATAGTGACAGCATCTGGTTTCCTCTTTTAATATTGAAAAGAAAAAAAAAAGAAAAAGAAAAGAAATGATCAACTTGGTGAATGAAAGGTGGGCGTGAGAGAGAAGAAGAAACAATGGGAGATCAAACTTATTTAAAACCCCAAGAAGCCAGATTCAATATAAATTGAAAAGATGTACAAATTAACTTAGTTTGTCTAATATGCCTCATTTCAAACTCTCCGGGGTCAGCCATTGTCCCAAGAAGAAGTTAAAGTTTGTTTGTTTGTTTTTTAAAGCAAGGTACAAGATCATCTTCTTAAAGAAGATACCTAGGCAGGGGTGAAATCTAGCAGGTTCTGACAGGTTCTGGAGAACCGGTAGTGGAAATTTTGAGTAGTTCAGAGAATTGGCAAATACCACCTCTGGCTGGCCCCAGAGTGGAGTGAGAATGGAGATTTTGCAGTATCCTTCCCTCAGGAGTGGGGAGGGAATGGAGATTTTGCAGTATCCTTCCCCCAGGAGTGGGGAGGGAATGGAGATTTTGCAGTATCCTTCCCCTGCCACGCCCACCAAGCCACACCATGTCTACCAAGCCACGCCACAGAATCAGTAGTAAAAAGAATTTGAATTCCACCACTGTACTTAGGGATGATTCACACCCTGACCAGTGTCTCTTCTCACTCTTACAATCGGGCAGAAGACATTGAAGTATAGCCAGCTGGACAAACAGGTTTAAAAACAGCTTCTACTAATGGGCTGTCAGACTTTTAAACACAACCACAATCACTCCACGTACATATGGAAACGCATGGCTAGGCTTTTTTCCCCAATTACTTGTATAAGGATTATTCTCTCTACTATTCATGTTGTCTTGTATTTTCTGTCATGGATTGCACCAGTAGAGGCTAAACCAATTTCGTTGTATATATGATGTACAATGACAATAAATGTTGCTATTATTTTTACCCCGTTTCTCCCAAAATAAGAGATCCTCAGATAATAAGTCCAACCAGGCTTTTGAGCACATGAAAATAAGGCCCGATCTTATTTTCGGGGAAACATGGTATTTGACAGTATACACAGCAAACGAGATGACCATGCTGGATTTTGTATCCCAAATCACTAGTCAAACACTTCCCAAGCGTTTAGGACTGTGTGATGTATCGGCAGATTATGTGAGCAGGCCCAGTAAGGTGACCTTCTGCAGCTGACCAATGGTGATCTGGTCAGTGCCAATTGTTTTTAAGTGCTTGCCTAGGTCTTTAGGCACAGCATCCAGTGTGCTGAGTATTACTGGAACCACTTACACTGATTTATGCCAAAGTCTCTGCAGTTTGATTCTCAAGTCCTGATATCTGATGAATTTTTCAAGGTGTTTCTCGTGGATTCTGCTGTCACCAGGTATGGCAATGTCAACGATACACACTTTTTTCTTCTCCACAATCGTGACATCCAGGGTATTGTGTTCCAAAACTTTGTCAGTCTGTATTCGGAAGTCCCACAGTACTTTTCCATGCTCCCACTTTTTCAGGCTTATGATCCCACCAGTTCTTTGCTACAGGCAGATGGTAGTTGTGACACAAGTTCCAATGGACCATCTGAGCGACTGTGTTATGGCGTTGTTTGTAGTCAGCTTGAGCTATTGTCTTGCAACTGCTCAATATATGATCAATGGTTTCATCCGCTTTTTTGCAGAGTCTGCATTTGGGGTCATCAGCAGATTTTTCTATTCTGGCTTTGATTACATTCGCTGTGATGGCTTGTTCCTGGGCAGCAAGAATCAAGCCTTCTGTCTCTTTCTTCAGTGAGACGGGGTGCTGTTTTGACGTGGTGGGGGGCTTAACTGCTCCAATGAAACTGAGAGCTGTGTTGGCAGTAGTGTAAACTACCAGCTGGTCCAACCTTGCCAGAGAGGTCTAGGCTGAGGAGCAGAACTGAGTGAACCCAACAACCCATGCAATGAATTATTATTATCATTATTGGTTAATCTGTAGTGAGATTCACAGCCTTTGAGGCTGGTTAATAGCTCAGCAGCTCGAGTCCTAACCAAGGACCTAGGAACTGTTAAGGTATCGTCGGAGGATGTAAGCTGTTCCGAGTAAGGTGGTTTTTTGTAGAGTCAAAATGTTCAAGTCCAGTAAATTTAGAATTTCTAAATAGTGGGGTATTTAAATAGTTTGGGTATTGCTCCAAGGGCTCCAATTACAATTGGGACAACACACGATTTCTTTTTCCACAGTCGCTCAACTTCAATTTGCAAGTCCCGGTACTTTGTGATTTTTCCTTGCTGCTTATCTTCAATTCGTGCATCCCCAGGTATTGCAATGTCAATGAACCATACTTTTTTCTTTTCAACTACTGTTATGTCAGGTGTGTTGTGGACCAACATTGTTGTTGTTGTTGTTGTTGTTGTTGTTGTTGTTGTTGTTGTTATCTTTTATTCATTAAACATGAAACTCAGTCAACTGAACATTCAAAAATGCATCACAAATACCATTGACTGGTACTAATGTTTGCTGCAGGTTGCTGCTTGGACAATTACATGTCTAGAATGGTACAGGATCTGCTGCCTGGCACCGAGAACACGAATGATGAACAATGTCTATAGAGATTCTCAGTCATCTAGGTTGCCTCCATTCTCCGCTATTCGGTCAGAACTGAAGAAACTTCTTGGATGAGAAGGGAAATGTCTTCAAGGAAAACTTTTCTTTTTGAAAAAGCACTTCTGGCACTTTGATGAACAGTACAGATCTACATTAGTTTAAAACCAAAGTAACCTTTTCAATCTTGTATAAAATGGAAAACAAAAAGTTGGATTTTGTGTTGATTGTTAATATTAATGTTATATTTATTATTTGTCCTATATACCTTATTGTTTTGGCTTGGTCGTTTGGCTTGTAATTGATGCCTTTTTATTCTGAATTTTAATTTTAGAGATAAGTAACAAAAATATTTTTTTCGAAAACATATGAGGGGAAACAGGATAGAGATTTGATGATTCAGCTCAGAACACTTTCTGAGAGAAAATACCTTTTAAATCTTTTTTTTTTTACAACAATCCAGTATTGACTATAATTCATAAATGGTATTGCAACACCTTCAAATTGCATCATGCTAAACCAAAGGTTCAAGATTTGAAACATTATATAAACTGATAATACCAAATTTTCAGGGTGATCACATCACCAATCAGTTGTGAAAATCTACCAAAAAATTGCTCCATATTGAATGGAATGGAATGGAAAGGAATAGAATAGAATAGAATAGAATAGAATAGAATAGAATAGAATAGAATAGAATAGAATAGAATAGAATAGAATAGAATAGAATAGAATAGAATAGAATAGAATTCTTTATTGGCCACACCTTGACAGTGTGATTGGACACCCAAGGAATTTGTCTTCGGTGCAAAAGCTCTCAGTGTACATGAAACATATAAGTGATTAATCATGATCATAGTCATCATAAATACATTCATCACAAATCATGACATTCATAAGCCCTTCCACCCTTATTGTTCTATGTTCCATTCAGAAGTCTAGGCAAATACAGTATGGTGCCTAAAAAGGCAATGCATGGTAATTTCTGGGGAAAAAAAAAAAAAGAATTGAAGGAACCAGGTTCCTTCAATTCAATGAAACATCTTTCTTTCTTTGCTCTTCGACTGGTCTGGTACTATAAGGATGGTGAGATTCTTATTTGAACCATTTGGGTATCACATAAGAGGGGAGTAACCACCACATAACAAATCGGATCTGACATTTGTACCTCATCAGGCAAATGAAAACAATATTTGTTGTTCTCAGCAACAAGCTCAGTGGTGGGTTTACAATATTCTTACCATCGGTTCGCCACACTCATATGTGCCTTCTGCCCATGCGCATGGCCTTTCGCACATGTGCTTTGCTCGCTTACACGCCTTGTGTGCATGCACCCGGCCTCAAAAACATACTTAAATAGGATGGCATAGAGCCGGGGAAGGTGGGCGGACCGACTCACAATCTCCGCTAACGATTCGCCTGAATCGGTACGAACCGGCTGAATACCACCTCTGAACAAGTTGGGTCCAGAATGAATATCTGAGGAGACGGAGGCTATGAACGGGCATGAATTTCTCTCGGAATAAAAAGACGACATTCATTTCCTCCTCTAACGAACATTTCCACATTTTCTTAAGCCGGTGTGATTCATCATCCAAGAGAGAGCTGTAAAACATTCACAGAACATGATCTCCTTTCGGCGCTGTTCTCGTCCTCCCTGCCAAGCAATTTACGAGGCTAATTTCAATAGGTTTTGTTGTTGTTTTGTGGTTCACTGAAATGCTCGTGTTTTGCTCGACATTTCTCCTCAGATGTGGTGTTTTGTTTTGTTTTTTGATGAAAAGTCAGCTTCATTTTTACATGTTTTCAGTGTGTGTGTGTGTGTGTGTGTGTGTGTGCGGTGAGGTAATGTTGATTCCCCGGACTTGTCCCTGCAGTTTTCTCAGCAAGATTTCCAGACGGAGTTTCCCCTTGTGTGCTTCCCAGGGCTGAGAGAAAATGACAGGCCCTCGTCACCCTGCTGGCTTTGAACTGAGGGCAGCACTAGAACTCACGGTCTCCCAGTTTCTACCCTGATGCTTAATTGGTACCCCCAAACTGTTTCTTTTAAAAAGCATAGATTACCCCCCAAAAAACCCAACAAAAAATGATCTAGCCAGATCTATTATAAAATTGGATTTATTTCTAGAGGTTTCATATTTGTTTCTATTTTTATTTAAATTGTAAATAAAAAATAAACTGAAGCTATAGCACAAAGAGTATCAGGGGATGTTTTTGCATGATGACATTTAAAATGTAAAAAAGAGGTTGAGACTCTGGAAAGAGTGCAAAGAAGGGCAAGATGATTAAGGGGCTGTAGGGTAAAACATGAAGAATAGTTGCAGGAATTGAGTATGTCTAGTTTTTAAAAAGAGGAGAAAGGAAGGGAAGGGAAGGGAAGGGAAGGGAAGGGAAGGGAAGGGAAGGGAAGGGAAGGGAAGGGAAGGGAAGGGAAGGGAAGGGAAGGGAAGGAGTGACATGATAGCAATGTCCGAATATTTGAGGGGTTGCCACAAAGAAGAGGGGATCAATCTATTTTCCAAAGCATCTGAAGGCAGGACAAGAAGCAATGGGTGGAAACTAATCAAGGAGAAGCCCAAACTAGAACTAAGGAGAAATTTCCTGACAATGAAAACAATCAGTGGAATGCCTTGCATCCAGATGTTGTGAATGCTCCAACACTGGATGTTTTGAAAAGAGACTGGACATCCATTTGTCTGAAATGGTATAAGGTCTCCTGCTTGAGCAGGGGTTGAATTAGAAGATATTCATTCAGCTTTGTTATTCTCTTAAAATGGCCTAAAGGAAAGTTTGATCTTCATGTCCAACCTTACTGTATCTTGGATCACTTTGCTAAACCTTATTATACTCTCAACGAATATGGAAGAGTTGGGTTAGGTTCCTGTAGTTTTCAGCAACTCCAAATGTGTATCTCAAATGGATATGACTGAGAAACAACATACCTATTTCCAGAAGATGGCAACCTCTGGCTGGTTCTTTCTGATCTTGAAAGCTAAGCAGGGTTGGGACTCAGTAGGACTTGGGTTGGAGACAGGCTAAAAAATCCTAAAGCCAGAAGCTAGCTCGGCAGACCAAAACACATTCCAAAAGAAGAGAATGGTGAACAGATTCTATATTATTGTCACGTAAATTGCATGGACATCAGAAGTGGTATTCAGCGAGTGCAGACCAGTTCACTCAAACCAGTAGCAGAAATCATGGGTGGGCTCATAAGGTACAACACTTAATGATAGTCATAGGGAACAAATAAGCAATCAAATCATATTAGGAAACAGTCAATATAAACCATAAGGATACCGGCAACAAGATTACAGTCATGCAGTCATAAGTGGGAGGAGATGGGTGGTGGGAACGATGAGAAGATTAATAGCAATGCAGACTTAGTAAATAGTTTGACAGTGTTGTGGGAATTATTTGTTTAGCAGAGTGATGGTGTTTGGGAAAAAACTGTTCTTGTGTCTAGTTGTTCTGGTGTGCAGTGCTCTATAGCATCATTTTGAGGGTAGGAGTTGAAACAGTTTATGTCCAGGATGTGAGGGGTCTGTAAATATTTTCACAGCCCTCTTTTGGACTCGTGCAGGATACAGGTCCTCCATGGAAGGCAGGTTGGTAGTAATTGTTTTTTCTGCAGTTCTAATTATCCTCTGAAGTCTGTGTCTGTCTTGTTGGGTTGCAGAACTAAACCAGACAGTTATAGAGGTGCAGAAAAGACTCCAAGGCTTGAAGTTCCTCAAAGTTCCATTTTATTAGAGATGTCATATTGGCACATCTGGAAAACCCCAAATCTGAAAGCTTCCAGGTTTTCCCCACCCAAAAGAAAGTCCAAGTCCCTTCCCCCTGCACCCACATGTCCATCACATGGTCCAATACAAGCACTGTCCCAAGTGGAGATGCCTCCCCGTCACACCACTCCAGGTGCAGGGCAAGATGTCCTTGACTCTCTGAGAAAGGAATGTTATTATGACTATATATCACCCCTACTCCATACAATCCCCCCTCCCAGTTTCCCACAGCAGTAAATGTGGCAGGCCTGAAGGCCCAATGCAAAAGATCGCTTCCAGGCCTGACAGAGATAGTAAGAACAATAGCACTTAGACTTTTGTATTGCTTCACAGTGTTTTATAGCCCTCTCTAAGCAGTTTGCAGAACCAGCATTCTTCCCCCAACAATCTGGCTCCTCATTTTACTGATCTCAGAAAAATGAAAGGCTGAGTCAACTTTGAACCGGTCAGGATCAAACTCCTGACACTGAGCAGAATCTGCCTGCAATACCGCATTCTAACCACTGCAACACCACGGTGTTTTTTTAAAACCATTTTTAACCATTTTTTTTTTTTAAATTGATTTATATGGCGCCCTTCTCCGAAGACTCAGGGCAGCTTACAATGCGTTAAGCAATAGCCTTCATACTTTTGTATATATATATATACAAAGTCAGCTTATTGCCCCCACAAACTGGGTCCTCATTTGACCAAGCTTAGAAAGGATGGAAGGCTGAGTCAACCTTGAGCCTGGTGAGATTCGAATTTACAGTAATTTCTTTTTTGTTTTGTTTTTAATTTGATTTATATGCCACCCTTCTCCGGAGACTCAGGGTGGCTTACAATGCGTTAAGCAATAGCTTTCATACTTTTGTATATTTTATACAAAGCCAGCTTATTGCCCCCACAAACTGGGTCCTCAATTTATCTACCTTAGAAAGGATGGAAGGCTGAGTCAACCTTAAGCCTGGGGAGATTCGAACTTACAGTAATTGCAGACAACTGGAGTTAATCACAATGCA
This sequence comes from Masticophis lateralis, assembly GCA_030761175.1. Lineage (NCBI taxonomy): Eukaryota > Metazoa > Chordata > Lepidosauria > Squamata > Colubridae > Masticophis > Masticophis lateralis. The sequence goes on along the minus strand of JAUDYJ010000002.1, from coordinate 278,246,448 downwards.
TTAGTCTGCTGAGCTATCCAGGCTCCTATCCAGGTTTATAGAGATGGGGATAATAGTGTGTACTTCTGACTACCAAGCAGTGGTGGGTTGCCCCTGATTCGGACCGGTTCTCTAGAACCAGTAGTTAAACTGGTGGGAGGACACTTCCCACTGCCCCAGATATCATCATCAGCCATCTGTGCATGCGTTGAAGCTTCTGCGCATGTGCAGAAGCAAGGCACGTATGCTCACTTTGCTCACGTGTGCACACAATCCCGTTGCAAACCGGTAGTAAAGGTAAATAGAACCCACCCCTGCTACCGAGATATCCAAATGTGATATATACCACCAGCTCCCAAGCTCTCCATTCATCTACTTCTACTGTATGTCCAACTTGTACAGCAGTTGTTCCCCCCTTCTCTTTCAATGGCTGTCCCCTTAATGAGACACAATCACGGTTTGTGACAACAGTTTCCGAAAATGAGGCTGGATGGAAGAGAGAGAATGGGGGGAGAGAAGGAGAAAGAGACCACAATTCATCCCATCCGGCTCTCTGCAGTCATTCTGGAAGAGCTCGTTCCCAAACGTGGCTGCCATCCAAGAGTTGCAATATCAAAGGCCACCCTGACAGCTTGCTAGAGGTCTGCGAGCCGAACCTACTTTGCATATAAATTGGAAAGGCCTTTATTGAAATCATCGAGAAGAAAAGCTCACAAATGTGGAACAACGGCATTTTCCTTGTTGGGCAAATCAAAACAAGGGTGGCGTTTAAATTTAGAGCCGCCGCCACCAAGAAATAAAGCCCACAAGCTGTTCACGGAGCAATGGCAGACCTGATCGCTGGTCTGAAGGTTTCATTCGTCTTTATGGATTTCACATCTCAACGTAATTAGCCTCATCCTTCCTGCAGGACTGCCGGAAAAAGAAAAAAAAGAGGTTAGGCAGGTGGACATTGCTCTTCTTTGAAGGAATTCGAGCTTGGATCGTTGGAAGGTTGCAGGAAAGGGCATCGTTTCCTGCAACCGAAGCCGAAGCCCATAGATTCATTCTCCTCTTGTTTTATTGATTTTCAGGGCAAGGAGAATACCTGTTCTCCCAATGCTCTCTCAAGGATATGGACAGGGAACAGAAAAGTGATGTGCCCAAGTGCCTATCTGCAGGGTTTATTTGGTGGACAGAAAGAAGGACCTGTCAAGGAAACCTGCCAAGAAAAAGGATAGGTCCTTGCATAGCCCAAAGCCCATCCTTTCAACTGTGTGTTAAAATGAGATTTGTGTTCTTTCAACAATAATAATCAGTAATGTCAGTGCAGTATAGTTTGAAGTGAATCTAATATTGAGATTCTAGAAAGAGGGTGGAGAAGAGTAACAAAGATGATTAGGGGACTGGAGAATATGAAGAACGGTTGCAGGAACTGGGTATATCCAGTTTAATGAAAAGAAGGACTAGGGGAGACAGGATAGCAGTCTTCCAATATCTCAGGGGTTGCCCCAAAGAAGAGGGAGTCAAGCTATTCTCCAAAGCACCTGAGGGCAGGACAAGAAGCAATGGGTGGAAACTAATCAAGGAAAGAAACAACCTAGAACTAAGGACGAATTTCCTGATAGTTAGAACAATTAATCAGTGAAACAACTTGCCAACAAAAGTTGTGAATGCTCCAACACTGGAAGTTTTTAAGAAGATGTTGGAGAACCATTTGTCTGAAGTGGTGTAGGGTTTCCTGCCTAAGCAGGGGGTTGGACTAGAAGACCTCCAAGGTCCCTCCCAACTCTTCTGTTCTGTTCTGTTCTGTTCTGTTCTGTTCTGTTCCGTTCCGTTCCGTTCCGTTCCGTTCCGTTCCGTTCCGTTCCGTTCCATTCCGTTCCATTCCATTCCATTCCATTCCATTCTATTCTATTCTATTCTATTCTATTCTATTCTATTCTATTCTATTCTATTCTTACAGGTAGTTCTTCTAACATATGCTTCCACTAATTACTTGTGATGGTTGGGCAGAAGATGAGTTTGAAGCAGCAGGACAGAAAGATGGACATTTCTGAATTGGGGGATTGGAGAAGATTCTGAAGAAGATCATCGAGTATTTAAGAAAACCTACAAATGGACCATAGAACAAATAGATTCAGAAAGCAGGCCCGAAGGATCAGGATCAAATTATTCTACTTCAGACATATTATGCCAAGGTTTAGCTCTCTGGACAAGGCTGTTTTTTCAGTTAGTTAGTTAGGGGTTTTTTTGTTTTGTTTTGTTTTGTTTTTTGCCAGAAGGAAAAGAGAAGATGACCAGAAGCAAGGTTTTTAAGATACAAAATCAGTAGCCAGATGTCTGGCTTTTTTGATATAAATATTAACAAAAGAGATAAGCTTTTGGAGGTGTGAGCTCACTGCCTACCCTGGCTGGCTGTGATTCAGTCCTGAGCTCTGTCCATTATGGTTGTGTGTTGTGGTAGTGGTAAAACAGATTATCATGGGACTGACCCAATCCTGTCACTTTTGGGGACTTGCTGTTAAGTGAATCACCATGGCTGTCAAACAAATTTACGGTGGAACTTTGTTAAACCAAGATCCAAACTAGGATGTCCCAAAGGTGATTTTTAAGGAGGCAAATGGATTTTCTTGGTTGTTGGGGTTTTTTTATGACATTTCTAGAATCTCTACAGACATCTAACCTAGGAGTAAGTTCCTATCAGTGATGTCAGGGGAAAAAAAAAAAACTTGTTAACACATCTTACTCTAGGATCCAGAGGTAAATTCAATTTAAGATTTCTGTTTATGGTGAAAATGTACAGTATTTATTATTGTTTATTTTATTGGTTCGATTTATATGCTTTCCCTCTCTGGAAACTCAGAGTGGCTTACAATGTGTTAAGCAATAGCCTTCATACTTCTGTATATACCTGCTTAGTAGGGCTTTCGGGCCCACCTAAACGGTGTTCTTTGTATACAAAATCAGCTTATTGCCCCCACAATCCGGGTCCTCATTTTACCTACCTCGAAAGGATGGAAGTCTGAGTCAACTTTGAGCCTGGTGAGATTTGAACTTGCAGTAATTGCAGGCAGCTGGTGCTACTTAACAGCACTTTGGTCTGCTGCGCCACCAAGTATTCATCCCCTTCATACAGGGGTGGGCTTTAAAAATTTTAGCAAGGGATTCTCTGCCCGGTTTCTGGGTAGGCGTGGCCATGGTGGGCGTGGCCTAGTCATCCTCCTGCACCACAGTGTGTGTGTGTGGGGGGGGGGTGTTTTTGCCCTCCCCGGGCTCTGGAGGCTTTCCTCAAGCCTCCGGGAGGGTGAAAACAGCCTCCCCAGGCTCCAGAGATCCTCCGGAGGCCAGAAACGGGCCTGTTTCCGGCCTTCCCGAACTTCCAGTAGGCCCATTTTTCACCCTCCCTGAGCCCTGCACTTATCTGCATCCAAAACGGGCTGCATGGGGACTCCTGGGAAGGCTAAGGCGGGGTGGGCGTGGCCAGTCAGGAGTGGGATTTGGGGGTTCTCAGAACTGCACAGAATCTTAGCTAGAGGTTCTCCCGAACCCCTGTGAACCCCCAGCAGTTCACCCCTGCCTTTATATTTTCTAACTGGTTACATATTTTTGACACTCAACATTATCAGACCATGAAATGGATCCTACCAACCTCCAAAAGAGACTCCGAGTGAATATATGACATCAAACTCTGGGGCTTCTTTCACTTAGATGGTAAAAAATAATCCAGCAAGTAATGTGCCAGTGTAAAAACAGAATAACAGAATAATAGGGCAGGAAGGTACCTTTGGAGGTCTTCTAGTCCAACCCCCTGTTCAAGCAGGATACCATATAGGACTTTTGAACAGCTGAAAAGGAGCACATACAGTACTTTTTCACAGGAGAATAGTTGATTGATATTTCTTCAGGTTTTCTGACAAGCATTAAACTTTTTTCTTGACAGAATAAATCAGATTGGTGGGTATCATACACTACCAGATAATTGGGCCAATATTTTTTTTTTCCTAGTTGAGATAGTAGATTTTTTTTTAGCGTTCTGTAACAACTCAGCAACAAAGATTTATTAATGGCTTAGATGTTTAAAAGAAATACAGTAAACCAAAAATTCATATTATTAATATTCAAATCTTCAAGGCTGCTCACAGAATCCATATTTTAAAATAACATTCAATTTATAAGACATACAATTGCTATCAAGACATCAATAATTTAGTCCGCAAAGTAAAGTATGACTCCTCCTACCATATATGGCCCTTCCACCCCAGTTTTTCCACTTCCCCATGACTCAAGATTGCACCCTCCCCCCCAAAAAAAGTTGAAACAAAAATGATTTTTTTACTACCTCAATTTTTTAAAATTTTTTTAAGGATTAATCCATTAAATAAGTGTGTAAAGCCTATGGTAGAATAGCATAATCTACTTTCAGCAAAATGACACCATTGACATTGACAAAATCGCCATCAGTCAATTGCAAAAGGCAGCTTTACTCGGAACAGCTTACATCCTGTGATGAGACTGTGTTGTGATTTTAAATGTTGTAAGCCATCTGAAGTCATCTATATGTGACTTGGGTGGCTATATAAATTTGTTTAATCAAGTTTAAGAAAAGTTTATTCAATGATAAGTTGTCCAAGGAAGGTGTGTGTGTGTGTGTGTCTTTCATTGTGTGGTTGTGTTCTATCTCTCATGGTATATTCCTCTAGTCAAGCCTTCTTCCCTTGCTACACTTCCATTAGCTTCAAAGAGGAGATACTAGAAGGGAAGAGTATGTTTGGCCTAGTGGTTAAGGCATCAGGCTAGAACCCAGGAGACTGTGAATTGTAGTCCTGCCTTAGGCACAAAAACTGACTGAGTTTCTTTGGGCCAATCACCAGGAGACAGTGAGTTGTAGTACCACCTTAGGCATGAAAGCCTGGTGGCTGACTCTGAACCAATCACCAGGAGTCTGTGAATGCTAGTCCTACCTTAGGCACAAAAATTGGCTGGATTTCTTTGGGCCAATAACTAGAAGATAGTGAGTTCTAGTCCCACCTTAGCTATGAAAGCTGGCTGGGTGACTTTGGGCTAATCACCAGGAGACTATGAATTCTAGTCTTGCCTTAGGCCTGAAAGCCTTCTGGCTGATTCTGGGCCATTGACCAGAAGATTGTGAGTTCTAGTCTCATCTTAGCCATTAAACTGACCTGGGTGACCTTCTCAGTCCAACCCACCTCACACAGGGGAAAATAGGAAGAGGAAGATATGCTGGATATGTTCACCACTTCAAGTAGCGTGTAAAAAAAATAATAAAGGCGGGAAACAAATCAATGCATCAATAAATAGACAAATAAATAGTGCTCTGCCCACTATGAAGGGGACATTGGAAAGGAATTGGAGAATTTCTCCTTCCCTGGAGAAATAAATTACAGATTAATTATAGATTAACAGAGTTGGAAAAGACATTATAGGTCATTTAGTCCAAGCCCCCATCCAAGCATTTCTGACAAATGGCAGTCCAATCACTTCTTGAAAGCTTCCAATGATGAAGCTCCCACAACTTCCGAAGGCAACTTCTGTTCCATGGGTTGATTGTTCTCACTGTCAGAAAAGTTCTTATCTTTCCTTGTTCAGTTTCCATCCATTATTCCTTGTCTGGTCTTCAGATACTTTGGAAAATAGCTTGACCCCCTCCTCTCTGTGGCAGCTCCTCTGCTATCATGTCTCCCCTGGCCCTTCACTAGACTAGCCATGCCCAGTTCCTGCAACCATATTGTATGTTTTAGTCTCCAGTCCCCTAATCATCTTGGTTTCTCTTCTCTGCACTCTTTCTAGAGTCTCAACATCTTTTTTATAATGTGGTGACCAAAACTGGATGCAGTACTCTTAGGTGTGGTCTTACTAAGGCTTTATAGAGTGGTACAACTGTATCTCCAAATTAAACTTCACGTTCCTCATCAACTTCATCAATCTCTTACTTTTTGACTGCACATTTGAAGGAGCCAACCGCCCTTGCTGAATTCCTCTATTCATAATTATAATCTTGATGCTTCTCGCACCTCAGCATCGAAGGAGAGCGCAAGATAATAATTATGCAGAAATTTAATATGGGTTTGTTGCATCTGTACAAAAAGAAACCAAGATGGGGAATAGGATTTTTTTTCCCCTTCACGCCAAAGATCTGTATCAGAAAACAGTGATGGAAGATGCTGCCCGCCTTCTCGGTCCCTTCTTTCTCTCTCTCTCAAAAAATGGAAAGTTACCTTTTATTTATGAGAGATCATTTTTCCCTCCCCTGTCCATATTTTGACAGATAACGTGGCAGCATATGATGAAGGGTCTCATTTTGCAATGTGACTCGGGTGTTATTTATTATCAAAATAAAAGTCACTTTGTGAATTGAAGTTTTTAATCATTATTTTCCTCCTTTCTGCCCGGCTTTCAAAAAAAAACAAAAAAAAAAAAAAACCACCACGGTTTTGTCAAAAGTCAGGATGGAATTGCTCGGGCTAAAATGGCTGCCAAAGGGAGGGGAGTTTTAGCTGTGACTGCGGAGGCTAATTGCTTCATGTAAAACATTTAGGCAGTAACTGAGGGAATGGTGGACAGTGTCATTAAAAGACCTTTTAGATCTTGTACGATGCCCAGAGTTGCCTTGTGATGAGATGGGTGGCAAACAAATTTAATAAATAGAGAAGTAGTTAGCTAGGTAGCTGGGTAGGTGATAGATAGATAGATAGACAGACAGACAGACAGATAGAGAGACACATACAGAGAGAGAGAAAGAGAGAGAGAGAGACGGGGAGAGGGATGAGAGAAAAATAGATGAGAGAGAGAAATTGATAGGTAAGTAGGTAGGTAGGTAGATGACAAACAGTCAGATAGATAGTTAGATAGATACATAGATAGATAGATGATAGATAGATAGATAGATAGATAGATAGATAGATAGATAGATAGATAGACAGACATAGACAGATAGACAAATAGTGATAGATAGGAGATGATAGATAGATAGATAGATAGAGAGAGAGAGAGAGAGAGAGAGAGAGAGAGAGAGAGAGAGAGAGAGAGATGAAGGGATGACAGGCAGGCAGGCAGGCAGCGAGAGAAAATTGGGTGACGGGTACAAACTAACTCCAGCGGGTAGGTAGATGACAGATGCTAACAAAGGAGAATATTTGTAGCTCGGGGTTGACATGAGTAGTCCTTAGTGTTCTCTGAGTTTGCTTGTTTTCTTGTTGTTCAAGGTTTCTCTCAGCATCTTCCAGACATTTCAATAGCCAACCAGGCCATGTCTTCAGTGTTGAAGTTGCTACTTAATTTGGTAACGAATGTTTGCAAGAAAACCAACAAGCTTGGAGAGCACCAAGGACCCCGGAGTTCTCAGCTTTCAGTGTTGTAGGAATCACATTTTTAAGCCTACCTCTTCTTTTCCTTTTCTTTTTGCATGTACTCAAGATTACCAAACGAAGGCAGGGAAGATCTCTTTGGAAAATCTTTTTCTTAATTGTTCCAGCAGCATTGGAGAAGTACAGAAAGAAAGCCACTCAACAGAAACATGTGAGCTTCAGAAGAAAATTGCTATCTGACTTTTGGCCATGACATTTTAGAGCAAGGACTGAACACACACACACACAGTCTCAATATTCACATAGTTGACTGATTTAGTTCTATGAGTGAAAAGCTATTTAATCGGAATAGAGCTGGAAGGGAGATTTTCTAGTCCAGGAGACTAGAAAAGCAGGAGACCCTATACCATTTCAGACAAATGGTTGTCCAGTCTCTTCTTAAAAGTGATCGGGCACCCATAACTTCTGAAGGCAAGCTGTTCTGCTGGTTAATTGTTCTCACTGCTGGGCAGTTTCTCCTTAATTCCAGGTTGCTTCTGTCCTTGATGAGTTCCCATCCATTGCTTCTTACCTTTGGGTGCTTTGGGAAATAGGTTGACCCCAGTGGTGGGATTCAAGTAATTTAACAACTGGTTCTCTGCCCTAAAGATTTCTTCCAACAACCAGTTTGCCAAACTGCTCAGAAACTTAACAACTGGTTCTCCCGAAGGGGTGCGAACTGGCTGAATTCCACTACTGGTTGACCTCCTCTTCATTGTGGCAGCCTCTCAAATACTGGAATACTGTTATCATGTCACCCCTAGTCCTTCTTTTCTCCAGACTTGTTGTTGTTAGTTACAAAGTCATGTCCGAACCATCACGACCCCATGGACAATGTTCCTCCAGGCGTTCCTGTCCTCTACCATCCTCTGGAGTCCATTTAAGATCACGCCTACTGATTCAGTGACTCCATCCAGCCATCTGATTCTCTTCTGTCCTGTTCTTCTTTTTCTCTCAATAGTTCCCAGCATTAGGCTCTTCTCCAGTGAGTCCTTCCTTCTCATTAAGTGGCCAAAGTATTTCAGTTTCACCTTCAGGGTCTGGCCTTCTAAAGAGCAGTCAGGGTTGGTCTCCTCTGGGACTGATTGATTGGATCGCCTTGCAGTCCAAGGGACTCTCAGGAGTCTTCTCCAACATCATTGTTCAAAGGCCTCAATTCTTTGGCTCTCAGACTTCCTTATGGTCCAACTTTCACAGCCATACATTGCAACTGGGAAAACCATAGCCTTGACTATACACACTTTTTCTCTAGAATGGCCATACCCAATTCCTGCAACCATTCTTCATAGGTTCTGCAGGCCCTTAATCATCTTAATTGGTCTTCTCTGCACTTTTTCCAAAGTCCCAAAGTCTTTTTTTGTAATGTGGTGACCAAAGCTGGATGCAGTATTCCAGGTGTGATCTTACTAAAGTTTCATTTACAATCTGCTATAGTATTATAACATTATTAGACAATATCATCCTACTCAGTGATGAAATCCAAATTTTATTACTACTGGTTCGGTGGACATGGTGTGGCTTGGTGGGCATGGCTTGGTGGGCATGGCAGGGGAAGGATACTGCAAAATCCCCATTCCTACCCCACTCCTGGGGAAGAGATATTGCAAAATCTCCATTCCCACCCCACTCTGGGGCCAGCCAGAGATGGTATTTGCTGGTTCTCTGAACTACTCAAACTTTCCGCTACCAGTTCTCCAGAACCTGTTAGAACCTGCTGGATTTCACCCCTGATCTTAGTATGTAGATGTAAGAAGACAGCACAGACGGAGTATTTAGAAAGGCACAATAATATCATTATTGATTCCTTGGAATCTTAGAAAGAATAACATAGAACTGGTGGAATTGTATCATGTATTATTGAATATATGATACGATTCCATATCATATCCATGATACATTGAAAACGGATCATGTATTATTTTTCCTATAGTTGGCTAATGCCCTAACTAGCTACTCTAGTTAGTTATTTTCTTTCTAATTAAAATCTGTACCTTTTAAATTACAACTGGAACCAGATACCTTCACTGAATTATAGCCTGTGTTAGCTGCTTTGCTATGCTTAGAGATCTCCAAATTAAGTTACAAGAAGGAGTAAAACCAGAGTTGGCCATTACCTACTGTAACCACCAGTTCATCTAGAACCAAAAATGTGAGCATGTGCATACAGGCGGCTATCAAACACATGGTGATTTTATAGACCAGGATAGCACCAGGGCAGGTGAACATGCCCAGGCGCTGGTCAGAACTACCAGTTTTCCCAAATTGGTCTGAACCGACAGCAGCCCACTTCTGAATAAAACATTTTCAAAGTGTGGACAGCCTCTGAATCTCTCTAGAAGTCAGCTTGCAGGATCTCCCTCTGAAGTATATGTAGATAGACTCCACCCAACTAAGGTGTTCTGTCCCAGTCACACAAACACACACAAAGAGACAGCCAGGAGTTAATGAATCTAACCGTCAGGAATTCCTTTAAGATAACAGTCTTGGCAGCGAACTATGAACTGCCTGCCAAGAGATTTTACTCACTAAGGGAGGTTTTTTCTCCTCAGTCCGATATACCAAATTAATTCCACAAAGCAAAGAATTGTCGAAGTCCAGTCCGAAGAAATCCAAAAAGAGCTTCTAACAGAGTTCTAGAAACACGATATGACTTCCGAGCTTTTCAATTGGTCCATCACAAGGTCTAAATAGCCGACACACATCCTTTTAGCCCTTGTGGGGTGTGGGCCAGTGACTCAGCTCAGTCTCTGGCCCGCCCATGCCTCTTTCTCTGCTGCACGCACTTATCCTTCCGATGCTGTCGGGGATCCAGCCAATACTCATCCCCATCACTCTTTATCTGCGGCTGCTCTGAAGTGCCTTGCTCCTGGCATATCTCTTGGCCTTCGGAGGAAACCTGAGGCATTGCCAGAGAGGAGGGTCCTGGAGAGGGAGGCCTTGCCAAATCCTCTCCTTCACCTTCTGAGTCCTCTCCCTTTGTTAGGACAGGCTCGGGAGTTGGAATCACAACACAAGGGATGCACTCATATTTATAGGTCTCAGAAAGGCAGGAGAGACCAACAGAAGAAAATATTTGTAGCTCAGGGTTGATTTGGTTTGATTTGATTTGATTTGATTTGATTTGATTTGATTTGATTTGATTTGATTTGACTTGACTTGACTTGACTTGACTTGACTTGACTTGACTTGACTTGACTTGATTTGATTTGATTTGATTTGATTTGATTTGATTTGATTTGATTTATATGCCGCCCTTCTCCCAAAGGACTCAGGGCGGTGTACAGCCATAATAAAAAAACAGTAAATCGTACAAAAATTTAAAACCCGTTTAAAACAAAATTAAACAAATCTTGGCTTTCTTAATTTAAAGCCCCATAATTTTAAAACTACCCCATCTATATTGTATTTAGTCAGCCAGGCCCGCCTGGTGAAATAACAAGGTCTTGAGAGCCTGGCAGAAAGCATGGAGATTGGAAATCATGCGTATCTCAGGAGGTAGCTCATTCCAGAGGGCGGGTGCCCCCACAGAGAAGGCTTTCCCCCTGAGGGTTGCCAGCTTACATTGCTTTGCCGACGGCACCCTGAGGAGCCCCTCTCTGTGGGAGCGTGTTAGTCGGTGGAAGGCAATTGGTGGCAGAAGGCGGTCCCGTAGGTATCCAGGCACTAAGCCATGGTTGAACTGTGGTGGTCTCTGAACTTGGTTTTCTTGAAGCCATTTTGTTACCAAACTAGGGAACATCATCAGCTCACTAGGCAGGCTAGAAGACTCCCGAGTTTCCTACCAGTTCCTATGATTCTGTGTTCTATGTTTTTAATTCTGCTATTATTTATGGGAGGAAAAAGTCCTAGGTAGGATCAGTTCAGTGTTAGAATTCAAATATTTGTGGGCGTGGCTTGGTGGGCGTGGTGTGCTGTGGCTTGGTAGGCGTGGCCAGGGGTGGGTTCTATCTACCTTTACTACTGGTTCACAATGGGGCCCCATGCGTGCGCTTGCTTTGCTCATGCAGAAGTTTCTGCACATGCACAGAAGCATTCTAATGACGTTGGGGTCAGTGGACAGAGCCTCCCGCTGGTTTTACTACCGGTTCTATAGAACTGGTCCGAACCAGGGACAACTCACCACTGGGCGTGGCTTGGTGGGCATGGCAGGGGAAGGATACTGCAAAATCCCCATTCCCTCCCCCCACTCCTGGGGGGAAGGATATTGCAAAATCCCCATTCCCACCCCATTCTTGGGCCAGCCAGAGATAGTGTTTGCCGGTTCTCCGAACTACTCAAAATTTCCGCTACCGGTTCTCCAGAACCTGCTGAATAGCACCTCTGGACCTGTTCTTAAAAATGGAAAAGTGAGAAAGAATTAAGTTCATTCTCTCCCTTTGCCTTCTTTCAGCATTAGTCAGTACCAAGTTAGAGAAGAAGATGCTATGTTAAGCATTAGTGATCCTAATGTTCGCCAACCAGATGGTTTGGCTCAAGGAGAAGCTGTGGACAGCTGGAGAATGAAATGATACAAATGCCTCCCCAGGCTCTTAATTACTACGTTGAGTCAATGCTTCTATAAAAAAACATCATCTCACAGGGCGTACAAGATCCAAGCTCAGTATGGTAGGACATAACTGGACACTTAGTTTTCCTGAAGCTTTCTTTCCATGGGCATGCTGCCACCCCACAAAACAGAGAGATCACCCACCCACACACACACACACACACAAAGACTGCTTCTCTTAATTTCAGCAGAGATGTGAAATTTAATCCCACTGTGTCCAACTTTAAAAGTCGCTGAGCTTTGACGTGACTTAAAAGGAAAAACACATCTTAAGAGATACGTAAATGTTTTGCAACCAAGATGCTAAGAATGCCTTGGTTTTATGCCCTCTCTGCCCTTGAACTTCCTGGGGCACAGAAAGAGTATCCTGATTGGTTGTCAGCCTCCCAGGAGGGTGGGGGGTCTTAGTTAGCCTTGCTGGCAGATGTAATCTTCCCAGGTGCCATGAGTTTCTGCTGCTAGATGGGTCCTATTGTGTTGCAGATGATGGTCCATTGACAAAGGTCGGGGGGGGGGGATTGGGTTTCTGCCTCTGGCCCATTGACAAAGGAGGGGGGGCAAGAAGGTGGGAGCTGCTTTGTCTTTAAAACATGTATTTATTTATGTATGTATGTATGTATGTATGTATGTATGTATGTATGTATTTATTTATTTATTTATTTATTTATTTATTTATTTATTTATTTATTGGTTCAATTTATATGCCGCCCTTCTCTGGAGACTCAGGGTGGCTTACATTGCATTAAGCAATAGCTTTCATACTTTTGTTTATACCTGCTTAGTAGGGCTTCCCCCCCACCCCCCGCCCAAGCAGTGTTCTTTTTTATATAAAGTCAGCTTATTGCCCCCACAATCCGGGTCCTCATTTTACCTACCTCAAAAGGATGGAAGGCTGAGTCAACCTTGAGCCTAGTGAGATTCGAACTTGCAGTAATTGCAGGCAGCTGGTGTTACTTAACAGCACTTGACAACACTTTAATCTGCTGCGCCACCAATGTTTCTCCATTTCTCATCCAGAAATATATTCTGCCTTTTTAATATTTCATTTTTCTAGGAGAAGGGTGGATGATAATTTCCTACACCGTATCGCAGGACGATGATGGGACTCCTCTTGGCTGGATGTTTTCAAATCAAGAGTGAACAGCCATCTGTCTAGGATGCTTAATTTGGATTCCTGCATAGAACAGGGGTTTAGTGTTGCTGGTCTTACAGTAAGTCCTCCTCTCCATCTTGAAAGCCAAACCAACGACAGAGAGTTGGTAGGTCCGCTTGCTACATTTATACCTGAGAACATCTATTTATTTCTGTAAACTACAAGAAATCTCCAGAGCTTGCATGGCATGTAAATATAACACTGTTGTTTTGATTCCTACGAATGCTCCAGAAATAGGTGAGATCAACTCCCTGAAAATTTTAAACATGAATTTTATTCAACAGGTGTGGTTTTTTTTTTAATTTGCTGCAATTTAATCCGATTCCATCTCACTAAATCGGGTTCAAGAATAGTCTGTTAATTGAGTCAGCTACCAAGAACTGGAGAGTGATAATCCAAGCAAGTTTTGAGGGAATAACCCAGGTCCTATTGGGAGCCACCCAGAATTGTTTAAGTCAGGTGGTCATACAAATATTTTAAATAAATAGATAATCATCCAAGAATGGTATTGCTTTTTTTTAAAATTATTTGTAGTCATTTAGACTAATTTTTACGGTAGTATTTACCCTGCCTTTTTATTTTTATAAATAACCCAAGGCAGCCAACATACCTAATATTATTTCCGCCTTCTATTTCAGATATAGAGGAAATAAAATAAGCAGTGGAATTCATGGCTACACAATATATTTATGTGAACAATCCCCCCGGTTACAAGTTGTTTTGTTGTTGTTAGTTGCAAAGTCATGTCTAACCCATCATGACCCCATGGACAATGTTCCTCTAGGCCGTCCTGTCTTCTACCATTCCCCGGAGACCATTTAAGCTCATGCCAACTGCTTCAGTGACTCCATCCAGCCACCTCGTTTTCTGTCGTCCCTTTCTTCTTTTGCCCTCAATCTTTCCCAGCATTAGGCTCTTCTCCAGTGTGTCCTTCCTTCTCGTTAGGTGGCCAAAGTATTTGAGTTTCATCTTCAGGATCTGGCTTTCTAAAGAGCAGTCAGGGTTGATCTCCTCTAGGACTGACTAGTTGATCTCCTCTGGGACTGATCAAAGTCCAGATATTGTTGTTGTTAGTTGCAAAGTCACGTCTGACCCATCACGACCCCATGGACAATGTTCCTCCAGGCCTTCCTGTCCTCTACCATCCCCCGGAGGCCATTTAAGCTCACACCAACTGCTTCAGTGACTCCATCCAGCCACCTCGTTCTCTGTCGTCCCCTTCTTCTTTTGCCCTCAATCTTTCCCAGCATTAGGCTCTTCTCCAGGGAGTCCTTCCTTCTCGTTAGGTGGCCAAAGTATTTGAGTATCATCTTCAGGATCTGGCCTTTTAAAGAGCAGTCAGGGTTGATCTCCTCTAGGACTAACCGGTCTGATGGCCTTGCAGTCCAAGGGACTCGCAGGAGTCTTCTCCTGCACCAGAGTTCAAAGGTCTCCATTCTTTGGTGCTTAGCCTTTCTTTACAACTTGAAGCAGCACTAACAAAGTTTAGAATTGGGAAAGAAAAAGTCTGCCATCCGAGAGGAAAAATCTGTCCAAACAACACGCAGTCATAATTTATAAAGAATTTGGGTCATATACTTCTCACTGGCATAAGCCTCTTTTTTTTAAAAAAAAAAAACCAAAACAATGGGAGATAATAAAGGGAGTCTTTAATCAAATATAAAAAGGCCCAATTAGTTTGCCAAGTTTGTGTTGGATGACCCCAATTAATCAGGGGTTTCAAACACAATATATTTTCAGCACGTGCTTAGCTGCAAGAGAAGGCTCCTGGGTTCGATACAGCCTATTTTATTGGAAACGAAAATAAAAAGTCGACTTGGAAAATGACAAATTCTAATTTCCAGAAGCTGCTGGATCCCCTATTCTTTTTGGCTTGGACGTAATCCATTTTTTGGATTGTTTCTCTCATTTCAGTACATTGTTCTGCAGATCCTCCCAGGAGCCATATAGAACTTCATACAAAAGTTGTGATCAGAGTTTAACAGAATAACAGAATAGAGCAACAGAGTTCACCAAGCCATGCCACGCCCATCAAGCCACGCTCACAGAACCAGTAGTAATTTTTTGTGAATCCCACCATTAATCTCAGCTCAGCTCAGCTCACCTCACCTCACCTCACCTTATCCCATCCCATCCCATCCCACCTCACCTCACCTCACCTCACCTCATCTCACCTTACTTTCATTACACTTTATTTGTTTGTTTGTTTATTTGTTTTCACTAGACTGGAATTAATGAGCGGTATGGTTGTTTGTCTCTATGTGTCTGTAAACCGAGAGCACAAACAAAAACAAAAAAACACCATGTAACTTCCTTGTCAATGACATGAGTTATTGCTTATTGCCTTCCTTCAGATTTTTAAAAATTCAGTCCGTTCAACAGTCCTGCTACGTCCCAATAACCCTTCGACCATGTATTAATCCCATTTACCCTTACTTTGTTGATTTACAAACATTTGTATGCCACCAGTTCTCAACATTCTAGACGGCTTGCAGCAGACGCAATAAAATATCCATAATGTATTCAGAAAAGTAAGCCCATTAAAAACCAATAAATACTATCCGTAGAAAACAGGCAGATCTGAACATTCCCCCCGGAAGGCGATTGTTTGAATCGTTTTGCAAAACACCATCAAGATGGAAATGCCTCGGATCTCAGGAGGCAAACGATTCCAGAGAGAGAGAAGGGTCGACTTGCAAAACATTTCATTCTCTGTTAGTTTTCTGAACGTCCCTCAAGATGACAAATCACTTCCAGGGTGAAAGACAGATGGAAAGCAAACAAACCTCCAAATTTAGACCCTGCTTTGATAATCACCATTCTCCCAAAGAGGACATTTTTATCTTTTCCCTGCATCTTCAGCCAAGGTTATATTCTACTTGCATCTAACCATAGCTTATCCCTGCCCTCTTGCATCTCCATATTCTTGTCTTTATCTTGTTCTCGTGCCCTAACTCAGTGATGGCTAACCTGTTTTTCCTCGGGTGCAGAAAGCACAGGCATGCCCAAACCCATAATGCAATGCCCTCCTGCATACCCTGCCCCATCTGCGCATGTGCACATGTCCCCCACGTGCTCCCCCACCCCCTGTGCATGCATGCATGATCCCTCGTGCCCCATTTTGGGCCTAGCAGGCCTCCCTGAAGACTCCCGGGACCATAAACGGTCCATGGGGGGGGGGCACACGCATGTGCTCATGACTCCTCACCCCTGCGCATGCATGCATGACCCTCCACTCCTCCCATGCATGCATGCACATCTCCCAAATGCGTGGCAGAGACCCTAAAATCAATGGCTGGTGAGGGACGTATGCTGGCTGGTGGGAGGTGCAGTGGAACTGACCTAGAGTTATGGCTCTTGATGGTTCACCATCACAGCTCTAACTGAAGCAGGATTATTATCTTTAGCTGAATCAGTGTTAGTTTACCTCTTATTCAAAAACCCAGGGTGGATTAAAAAAAAACTTTTAGTTTATCAATTACATCTTATCAATTACATCTATCTCATCTGATATAGAGGAAATTGATATTATAGGGTGGTGTGGTTGCCCAGAGGTGGAGCTCTCACCTCACAATCGGGAGGCTCTGAGTTTGATCCTAGGTAGCGGCAGATATTTCTCTCTCTGAGCGCAATGAGTAATAGGTGTCAGGAAGGGCAATCCGGCCAGTAAATGCTCAGCTCCTTTCAGTCGCTCCCAAGTTCACCCCAATTCAAGGATTACAGGGTTATTAAAAGAGGGGGAAAAAAGAGGAAATTGAGATTATAGGAGAGATATAGAGACTGGCAATGGGGACAGACAATTTCAGGCTGAGCTGCTAGACTACAGGCCTCAAACCTTCACTCATATGAACCTTCAGAGCACAGTTTCACTTCCTGCCTTGGTATAGCATCTTGATAGTTCTCACTGCTACCATTCATATTAAAAGGTATGACTTTATCTGAAATTGCTCCTCATAACTCCAGCATATAATGCATTGTAAGCCGCCCTGAATCTCCAGAGAAGGGTGGCATATAAATCGAACTAATAAATAAATAATAAATAAATATAAGATAGAGATCCAGCAACCTATGGTTCTTACCAGGAAGTAAAATTGGGGTGGGAAATGATAAAAATGAAATAAATTTTAGTACCCCCATTCCCTGACCCTGTGAAATGGAGGAGTGTAGGTAGGCGAATCGGTCCCTTCTCCTGCATAGGGAAGTAGAACAATCTCACAGGAAAGATATACAATGAAACTTCATTAAAGAAAAAAGAAGTTAATGTAAGCATTCCTTTTACTATTTATTTATTTATTTATTTATTTATTTATTTATTTATTTATTTATTTATTGGTTCAATTTATATGCCGCCCTTCTCCAGAGACTCAGGGCGGCTTACAATGCGTTAAGCAATAGCCTTCATACTTTTGTATATACCTGCTTAGTAGGGCTTTCGGCCCCCCCTAAGCAGTGTTCTTTTTTATACAAAGTCAGCTTATAAATTTTTATTTTATTTTATACACAAACAAACATTTAATACATCAGTAATTCCTTCCATACGACATCTTGGTGTTTTCTCCGTGACTTAATCTTTTTGTTGTTTCTTCTGTCTTCATTTTCACCAAATCTATTACAGCATTTCTCCACAAGTACAGTATTCTAATTATACCATTTTCTTACATAACTATTAGTTTGCTTATCTATATCTCTTTTCTAGCCAATGGTAAAACTGTTCCCATATCTTAAAATATTCTAAATCCTCTCTTTCTTTGATCATCAAAGTTATATTGATCATCTATTCATTTCTGCACAGTCTAATTTTTTTTAATTACTTCTCCTTCCAAAGGTATTTTCTCTGCTTTCCAATTTTGTGCAAAAACAATCCTTGCAGCTGTTATTACATGCATAATCAAATAAATATTTTCTTTGCTAATTTTCTCTGGAAGGATACCCAGTAGGAACAGCTCTGGTTTTAAATCAATACATTGTTGTATCATTTCAATGAAAGTATTCCTGATGTACTTAAAATGCAAAATAATGTGGAAGAGAGAGCTGGGTAGAGAAAGAGAGGGAGAGGGAGGGAGAGAGGGAGGGAGGGAGGGAGGGGAAAGAGAGAGACTATTCCAATGATAATATCCAAAACCGATCTCTAATATCCATTTATTGGAATGTATGACTCTGCGGGCAATTGACACTTAGTATATTTCTCTCTGTATTTCAATTAACCGAAACACTTGTGACCAATTACTTTTGCTCAATCTGCTAAAACAAAATCTGAAGTGCAAGAGGTCTCCATCTGTTTTTCTTTCCTTTCTTAAAACAAACAAACAAAACAAATGAGTGCCAGCATTTATTTGTGTATTTATTTATTCTCAATTGATGAAGCTTCTGAGTAATAATGACTCTACTTTAAGGAAATGAAACTATCTGGACCAGGGGTGGGTTCTAAATTTTTTTACTACCGGTTCTGTGGGTGTGGCTTATTTTGTGGGTGTGGTTTGATGGTCATGTGACAAACAATTCTTTAGGATTTAGCAGAGGTGCTGGTCTACCAGGCTTTTAACTGCTTGCAGAGCCATACCAGTCTACCCATTTGTTCTTGGAGCGTTCCGGTCTACCCATTTGTTTTTGGAGCGCACTGGTCTACCACCACTCTGCCTTTTACTGCTGATCAGCTGTAGGGCGGCCCTTTGAGGTGCCACAGTAAGAATTTAAACAGTTTTTTGCTGCTCTGCCACCATCCAGAGCATCCGAAACCGCTTTCAGGCAGCTTGGCCTCAATTGCCAAGCTACCACCACTGAACGGTTTACAAGGAGTGGATCGGTTCTAGCCGATCAGTTGGGAGGCTTCTTGGCTTCTCAATTTAAAGTGAAGGTGGTTTTTTTTCCTTCTTCTTTGTCAAGTGAGCCCTGATTTTTTTCCTTCTAGCCGATCAGCTGGGCAGCGAATAGATTGGGGCAGGGCCAGGCAGTAGTGGTATTTACCGGTTCTCCAAACTACTCAAAATTTCCACTATCGGTTCACCCACCACTGATCTGGACTCATGTGGAGATTGTGTTGATAGACCGCAGCTGCATCATTAGCCACTTTTAACCCCTCCAATCCATACATGAATCAGACCAACACCCTCCATGAAAATCCCTCAAGACCACAAACCCGAAGCCAAACAACAACAATGCAGCTCACCAGCTCAAATCCCCCTGCAACTCAGACTAAGCCGAGCACAACCAAGCCCCCACCCAAACAGAACACACCCCCAGCCAATCAGAGCACAACCAACCCCCCATCCAATCAGAGCACAGCCAAGCCCCCAACCAATCAGAACACAGACAAGCTCCCACCCAATCAGCTCCCACCCCATTAGTAGTTAAAAGGAAGGGTCAGCTGCAATCTCACATTGGTCCTGGAAGAACGAAGCCGAGAACACCAGCCTGAAGATGACGAATGAGACTTCGTCAAAACGTCGCCAAGATACTTCCAATTCTACGCGGGAGAAGACCCGAATAACCAAAGACCTACATACAAACACCCGCGAAAACCTCAGAACACACACACACACACACACACACACACACACACACACACACACACACACACACACATATATATATATATATATATATATATATATATATATATATATATATATATATATATATATATATATATATAATTCTTCTAGGAGAGGAATAGGTGCTGACTTTCTACACCACCTTTCCTACAGCATGCTGATTAGGAGACAAACTTGAGAAACCAAAGTTTCAGAGGGCGGAATGGCGAGGCTGGCTTGCCAAATCAAGTTGATGCATCTACTTCTTTAGATTGCTAATATGCTCACAGTTAATGCAGGCCTGAAGCTATGATAAGTTCCCAAAGTAGTTATTGTCCGTCGGCGGAGACCGCTGCATAAAAATCAATTTTGTTTTTTTGTTTTTTACAACTTCCCTTCCTTCCTTTCTTCACTCAATTACCTTATTGACCTGCAAATGAATGCATTTATTTACAAAAAAAAAAAAAAAAAACTCCAACCTGGAGGAAATGTGCCGCTTTTTCTTTTTTTGTGTATAATTTGGGAGCGGCGGAACAAAACCAAAATAGAAATCTGACCTCTAACTCATCAGAAAAAATGATGCCCCCCCATCTTCCCACCCCCCCCCCCAATGATGAAAATGCTGGAAGAAGGCAGACCCTGATCAGCAGACAATGAGTTAGCTTTGCCCTTTGCTGTCGTTGGAATTTCTTGCCTTTTTTTGTGTTTTTGTTTTTGTTTTGTTTTACATAAGTTGCAGTCGGGTTCAAAACATTAGGCGGTGTTCTAATATGGCAATTGAGCAAATCAGCTCTTTCCAGAACAATTAACTCCATGCCGTCTGCCAGCAACACGCCATTGTGGATGACCCAGTCGTTCGATGGGGCCATTTGTGAAACTTGGCAAAAAGAAATTGCTAGAGAATGCTAGGTCCTGAATTGTTATTTGTTTTCCTCTTAAAGCTTAAAAAAAAAAAAAAAAACAGCAAACCAACAATGACAGACATTTCCTTCATTGATTTGATCATTGCCCATGGCTATGGCAGAACCAGGGGAGAAAATCCACTAACACCCTCTTTCTGGTTCTCTGTGATTCCACAACCTTAAGCGAAGAAGGGGAAGTCAGAATGGACTGACTTGGCATACTTAAAGGTGCCTTCCCTCACAGCCACCTAGGGGAGAACAGTGTTGTGACGTAGGCTCACTTAGTCATTACAAGACACAATTAGTCCCAAACAAAGATATTTTATTATAACAGCTGAGAATTATTCCATTCCCAGTTTAGTCCAAATTAACAAGTCCTTCAGAAAAAGTCCTTCGGGCTTATCACAAACCTTTATCTTCTTTGGCACCCTGCCAAAGGCCTTTCTTGGCAAAGCCCCACAAAGTTCAGAAACAAGAGATGCCAACTGAAAACAGATTTAGCAACATTGCCTTCCTACAAAGAGTCCAAGAGCCTTTGCTGCTCTTTTAAGCCTTATGGGAGGGGCCAATCATCTCCTGGCCTTCCAAGTCATCCCTTTTGCTTTAGCTGCTCTTGCCTTCTGGCAGCTCTGCACACGTGTGCACTAGGAACAGGCTCCTCCTGTTCCTCTGCCTCTCTGCTGTCCGACTCTGGAGGCTTCAGAGTCCACGCATCACTCCCAGATGGCCCTGGCCCTATCTCGGCCTCCAATGCAGAGCCCTCGTTCAGGCCTTCCCAAGACTCCAGGACTTACCCATGGTCCTCCCCAGCCTCCTTATTGTCCGACTCTGCTGCCAGGTCTGCAGGCTGCTAGTGGACCACAACAAACAGGTCATACACTCCATAGCTTAGGGCTGGGGAATTTACGGGACCACCTTCTGCCACCAATTGCCTCCCACCGGCCGGTTCGCTCCCACAGAGAGGGTCTCCTCAGGGTGCCGTCAGCCAGACAATGTCACCTGGCGACCCCCAGGGGGAGAGCCTTCTCTGTGGTGGCACCTACCCTCTGGAACGATCTGCCCCCAGAGATACAAATGATCCCAGACCTTTGGACTTTCCGTCGGTCCCTAAAAACTTACTTTTTTCAGTTAGCTGGGCTGGCCTGATTTTATGTTGATTTTAAAGTTTGATACTGATTTTAATTGAAATGTTTTAAATTATGGGCCAAATTTATTCAATTACTTTTAAAATTATTTTAACTTTTGTGTACAAATGTTTTTTACTGTGGCTGTTCACCGCCCTGAGTCCGAAAGGAGAACGGTGGTATATAAATCTAATAAAAGATAAAGATAAAGGTACACAGATCAGAACATAGAACATTTCATAATAATGTTGGAGGGGTCATTAGAGGTCTTCTAGTCGAACCCCTCGCTCAAGCAGGAGACCCTATATGTTGTGGCCTGTCAGTCACCGGCCCCTCCAACAGCCAAATCAGAGGAGGAGGTGTAGGAGTCAGGGTCAGCATCAAGGCAACCTGAGAGCTCCGAGGGGGAAGAGGGAACGGAGCTGGCAGAGAGAGAGAGAGAGGGAGAGAGATGGAGCCTGGACCATCTATCAGCTCTTAGATGGAGAGTCAACAACCCCCAGGTCTGGAGGTGTCTGATGAGGAAGGGGAGGAACAGCTGGATCCAGTGCCTGATGTGCGGATGTGCAGAAGGCAGAGGAGAGGAGAGCGGTGGAAATATATGGGCTGGTCCTTGGGAAGGAAGAGCCACTGCTGCTAGCGAAGCCCCACTCTAGTTCTGGGGATAAAAGGCAGGGAGTGGAGATGAATAGATGTGACAGACAACTATTTATCTTCCAGACAGACGGACTTGTTAGCCTGCAGTGAGAGACAAACTTTTTGCCAGGGCTGCTGGCACTCCTAATTAAAGGAATCTTCAGAGGGTTTGTCATATTTGGGGAGCTGGGTCAAACACTCTACCTATGGAGAGTCTCAGTCATGCTTGTCCCAAAGTTGCCTTTTCAAGAGGCAACTGGTCTTTCCTTAAAAGCCTCCAGCGATGGGCACCCACAACTTCTGAAGGCAAGGCATTCCATTGGTAAATTGTTCTCAATGTTAAAAAGTTTCTCCCTAGTTCTAGGTTGCTCCTCTCCTTGATTACTTTCCACCCATTGTTTCTTGTCCTGCCTTCAGGTGCTTTGGCAAACAGGTTGATCCCCTCCAGGGCTCCTAGTTACTCTTTGTACTTTTTCCAACTTTTTCTCCCCTCCCCCAACAACCAACATTTTTCTCAGCCCATTTCATCATACATTCTTTCACCTGCTCCTGTCTTTGAAATTATGTGTTCATCATTTGTGATTTTTTTTAAAAAATTTGATTCATATGCCGCCCTTCTTCAGAGATTCAGGGCGGCTTACAATGCGTTAAGCAATAGCCTTCATACTTTTGTATATACCTGCTTAGTAGAGCTTTCGGGCCCCCCTAAGCGGTGTTCTTTTTTATACAAAGTCAGCTTATTGCCCCCACAATCTGGGTCCTCATTTCACCTACCTTGAAAGGATGGAAGGCTGAGTCAACCTTGAGCCTGGTGAGATTCGAACTTGCAGTAATTGCAGGCAGCTGGTGTCACTTTAACACCACTTTAAACTGCTGCGCCACCAAGGCTTTTGAAACACAGTCTTACAGTGTTCAAACCATAGATTTTTTGGCCTACTTTAAATCTTTTTAACAAATGAAATAAGAGACCTTGATGTCTTTATCTCTCTGCCACCGCTTCTTCTCTTGATTTTATTTTACATTCCCCTTAAAAAAAAAAAAAGAAGGGCTAAGATCTCACAATAAATTGTGCAATCCACTTGTCAAATCTTTTCAGGAAAATTGCAGACTTTTTGCAGACAAAACTGACTCAAAGGCACTGAGAGAGAAGGAAGGAAGGAGCAAATATTTACTATTTGGAACTATAAATATCCAAAAGGAAATATTTTCATGGAAATAATCAATGTATAGAGGAACATACATGATTATTTATGGGAAGTAGATCAATCCTTTTAATGTTTTTTTTTTTTTTTGCATTAGTTACATTTTTAACAGATAAGTATTTTTAAAGAAGTACATTTCACTGGCTACAACTAGAAAATGTTAAATTATAAGATTTATTATATTTTTTACACCATACTGGAAATGCAGATGCTTCTGGATGTCTATGAATATTTCTTCTCCAAAATCCACCTTGGACCAGGGGTGAAATCTAAAATTTGTTACTATCGGTTCTGTGGGCGTGGCTTGGGGGGGGTGTTAATGTGACTGAGTGGGCATGGCCAACTTTTTTTTTTTTAACTTTTAAAAGCATTTTTTCTACAACCTTAAGAGGTGGCAGAAAAAATGCTTTTAGAAGCTCTGAGGATCCGGCAACTCAGCTGGGAATGCCAGAGGCTTTTTAAAGGCATTTCCCCCCCCCCCCACAACCTCTTCAGCCGAAGAGGTTGCAGAAAAAATGCTTTTAAAAGTTAAAAAAAAAACACAACTGCCTCTGATGATCCCACAGCTCAGCTGGGCATGGGGTGGGGGTGGGGGGCACAGGGATTTTTGCTACTGGTTCTTCGAATCACCCGCCACCATAGCTACCAGATTGGGCGATCCGGTCTGAACTGGGAGCATTTCACCCCTGCCTTGGACGTTTTGCTGAGGGGAAAATTGTACCAATTTAAAAACATGTGGACTTTTTTTTAAAAAAAGAACTGGTAGTAATTTTGCCCTTCCCACCCAATACTTAGGGATATTTAAAAGCAGGAGTCTCAAAATTTGCCTGAAAGAGGCAAACCCAGCTGTAAATAAAAGACAGTTTTTCTGCTTATCAGGCACAGTTAACTGGCTCTATCGGTGATTAGGCTATAATGTGATCATAACTCTTCCAATTAGCTTGGAAAAATAAATTAGAAAGTTGTTTGGGGCTACAACTTTTCTGGTCTACCTTGCTCCATGAGAAGATTTGAGAGGCATCAGAGAAAAATATCTATTGTACACAGTGGTAGGATTCAAATAATTTAACAACTGGTTCTCTGCCCTAATGACTGGCTGGATGAATGTAGCCATGGTGGATGTTGGCCAGGGGTGTGTGACAGGCAGCACTCGGCCTCCTGCACCTCACGGGAGCAAAAACGGGCCACAGGGGAGGATGCGCTACCCACCCCACACCCTATTTTGGGCCTAGAAGGCCTTCCTGAAGACCTCCTGGGAGCGAAAACAGGGTGCGCCGCATCACCCCGTTCCCCATCTTGGGCCTAGTAGGTCTCCCTGCCCTTATCTGGAAGCCAAAAAGAGGCGTGTGGGTCTCCTGGAAGGGGCGTGGCCAGACAGCAATTTAACTACCAATTTGTCCAAACCGTCCCAAACCAGCTAAATCCCACCACTGATTGTAAACTTAGAGGAAAAGAATCCTCTGGTAACAAAACTCTGTACAGTTTTTGGGGTACAATGTTAGACAGGACAATAGATGAAAAAGATTTAGGTATACTCACAGGGTGGGATTCAAATAATTTAATAACTGGTTTGGCCAGGGTCAGGTGTGCTGTCGTGGGAGGCGTGGCCCATCCCCCTCTTCCAGCTCTGCCGCACATGTGGGATGAGCCTCCCGCGACAATCAATCTGTCCCTGGGCAAACCAGTTATTAAATTACCACTACCACCACCGGCACTATCAAATGGATCCTGGAAACAGAGCAGCCGGCATGAGGGAAGGAGGAGGAGCAGGGAGAAGAAAGAGAGAGCAGCCTCCTTCCCTCACATTGGCTGCTCCGTTACCCATTTCTCCATAGCTGTGCAGCACCCAGAATCCACTTTGACAACTGGGGTTTGTGTGGCAATTTAAAACTGGTTCGCTCAAACTGATGCAAACCGGCTGAATCCCATCACGGTTCATAGTAGATAATAACAAAATGAGCGAAGGTTGTAGCCAGGTAGCTGTGAAGGCCAACAAAATTCTGGGATGCATCACTAGAGAGATCACCAGTAAGAATAAGGAAGTGCTATTCCCCCTGTATAGGACTTTATTTTTTTAAATTTTTTTTTTTTATTTGATTTATATGCCGCCCTTCTCCGGAGACTCAGGGCGGCTTACAATGCGTTAAGCAATAGCCTTCATACTTTTGTATATTTATATTTATACAAAGTCAGCTTATTGCCCCCACAAACTGGGTCCTCAATTTACCCACCTTAGAAAGGATGGAAGGCTGAGTCGACTTTGAGCCTGGCTAGGATTGAACTCAGAGAAATTACAGGCAGCTGGTGTTAATTGCTGCCTTTAGTAGGAGGCATTAGCCCTCTATGCTACACAGGCTCCTTAATCAGACCCCATTTGGAATCCTGTGTCCAGTTCTGGAGACCTCACTTAAAAAGACATATTGATAAAAGATGGAGTGAATCCAGAGACAGGGAACAGAAATGGCCCATGTCTGAGGGAGAAAACATATTAGGAGCAGGGATGGTATTCACTTATCTTTGCTACCAGTTTGCAAATGTGAATGCGTACTCCTTCCGCACATGTGCAGAGCGTCAAAAATGGGATGTGATGATATCCGGGTGGGTGAGTGGAGCCTCCTGCAGCCGCCACTACCGGTTTTCCCGAACCGGATATAACCAGCTGAATACTACCACTGATTAGGAGAGATTGGAGCAATGGAATGTGAGGACAGCCTGGAGAACAGAAGGGAAAGGGAGGATATGATTGGAACCATTAAATCTATCACAGGTGTGAATAAGGTTCTACAAGCAATATTTTCAATATTAAGCAAAAATGAAGAACATGGGGGTATCACCTCAAACTGACAAGAAGGAAGTACAAAACATATATTAGAAAGTCTCCTCCTCCTCCTCCTCCTCCTCCTCCTCCTCCTCCTCCTCCTCCTCATTTCTTCTTCTTTCTTCTCATCCTCTTTTACCACTTTGGATGTTGATCAACACTGACAGGGCAAGCTACTTGTACATAAACAGAGAACAAAGCCAACTCCCTTGTGTGCACTGATAACATTACCTAGTTGGGTCATGAAATGTGGGATTCAAATTTTTTTTATCACCGGTTCTGTGGGAGTGGCATGGCTTGGTGGGTGTGGCTTGGTGGGCATGGGAGGGAAAGGTTACTTCAAAATCCCCATTTCCTCCCAGTCAGCTGGGATTCAGATGGAGGGGGGCAGAGAATATATGGGGGCGGGGCCAGCCAGAGGTGGGATTTACTGGTTCTCTGAACTACACAAAATTTCCACTACCGGTTCTCCAGAACTGGTAAGAACCTGGTGAAATCCACCTCTGGACCCCACATGTTTCCAACTCTGAGTTACAAATATTCTCATCGATTGGCAAGAGTTTGTCTATTGTGTGTAAGGAACTAAAGAACTGGGATTTGGCTAGATTGTTCCACATTCTTCTTGGACATAACCTGACATTAGACTCTCTCTCATCTAGTTGATTGGCTCTCTGCTTCATTAGCACAGAGGTTCACAAGCCTTGAACGTAGCCGCCAGGCTCCTCCAAGACTTGTCACTAAGTTCTAATTTTTAAGATGATTAAAAGGGAAAGTCATCAAATTACAGGGGGAAGGAGGGTGTTCACAGAAGTTAAATAATTTACGTGTCACCTAGTTTAAGTTCAGTGAGGAAAGATTTAGAGGTTCTGTTCCCCCTTGCCCTGAATGAACACTCTCTCTCTAAGTCACGCTAATTTTCCCTAACTCAGCAAACATTATTTTATTTTAATTCATATCACTGACATCCAAAACATAATTCCGTATCTTCCAAAATGGTTTTCTTCTAATTTACTATAGATCAGTAGCCCCCGACTTTTGGGAGACCAGTGACCGGTTCCATGGAGAGAGGTTTATCTGGGGACTGGAGGATGTGTGATTATGTGTGATGCAGGGGTGAAATTCAGCAGATTCTGGAGAACCGGTAGTGGACATTTTGAGTAGTTCAGAGAACTGGCAAATGCCGCCTCTGGCTGGCCCCAGAGTGAGGTGGGAATGGAGATTTTGCAATATTCTTCCCCCAGGAATGGGGAGGGATTTTTTTTTTTAAAAAATTGATTTATATGCTGCCCTTCTCCGGAGACTCAGGGCAGTTTACAATGCGTTAAGCAATAGCCTTCATACTTTTGTATATTTATACAAAGTCAGCTTATTGCCCCCATATCTGGGTCCTCAATTTACCCACCTTAGAAAGAATGGAAGGCTGAGTCGACCTTGAGCCTGGTGAGTTTTGAACTGGTGTAATTGCAGGCAGCAGGATGTTAATTGCTGCCTTTAGTAGGAGGATTATCCTCCTACGCCACTCAGGCTCTTGTGGGGATGGGGATTTTGCAATATCCTTCCTCTGGAGTGGAGTGGGAATGGGGATTTTGCAGTATCCTTACCCTGCCATGCCCACCAAGCCATGCCCACAGAACCGGTAGCAAAAAAATTTGAATTCCACCACTGGCGTGATGTCTGCATCCATCATATGGGGCTTCATTTCTTTACTATTCTTTCCGGTTTCTGACATGCCTTGGACCGGTGCTAATCTACGGAGTTTGGGAACCCCTGCTATAGATTGTCCTCAACTTACGACCACAATTCGAGCCAGAATTTCTGATATGAAACAAGGTGTTTGTTCGCTTATCTGAAATGGTATAGGTGAGCCTTGGTGGTGCAGTGGTTAGAGTACAGTACTGCAGGCTACTTCTGCTGCCTGCCGTCTGCCTGCAATTTCCATCATTCCGAGGTGGGTAAAATGAGGACCCAGGTTGTTGGGGGCAAGAGGCTGACTCTGTAAACTGCTTAGAGAGGGCTGTAAAGCATCGTGAAGTGGTATATAAATCTAAGTGCTATTGCTATTCTCCTGCTTGAGCAAAGGGCTCTACTGGAAGACCTCCAAGGTCCCTTCCATCTCATTCTGTTCTTCTTGTCTAGGAAAAGAAGCTGATTTAAGATTTAAGTCATGGGCAATTGACACCTGCTTTGCCACAGTTGTTAAGTGAATTTCTATCATTGTTATTTGAATCCAGCTTCTCTCCATTGGCTTTGCTTTATCACAGTGTTTCTCAATCTCAACGAGTTGAAGATCTGTGGTCTTCAACTCCCAGAATTCCCCAGCCAGCTTAGCTGGCTGGGGAATTCTGGGAGTTGAAGTCCACAAACTTGCTGAGATTGAGAAACACTGCTTTATCAGATGCCTGAACGGTTGCAAATTGTGATCACATGACCGCTGGATGCTACAACTATTGTAAATACACACTGGTTGCAAAGTGCCCAGCTTTTGATCACATGATCAGGGAATGCTGGGATGGCCATAAGAGCGAGGACCTATCATAAATCAGTACTTTTGCAACTTTGAACGGTCATTAACAAATGACCTGGTTTAGCTCTGCAGACTAAGCACCGTAATTAACATCCAGCTGTCTGCAATTACACCCGTTCGAATCTCACCAGGCTCAAAGTTGACTCAGCCTTCCATCCTTTCAAGGTAGGTAAAATGAGGACCCAGTTTGTGGGGGCAATAAGCTGACTTTGTATAAATATACAAAAGTATGAAGGCTATTGCTTAACGCATTATAAGCCGCCCTGAGTCTTCGGAGAAGGGCAACATATAAATCAAATTTAAAAAAAAAATGATTGTAAGTCAAGGGCTACCATATCTTGGCTTGAATTAACTGAGATAATTATCCAAAAATGTTTTTTTTTCCTCCTCCTAGATACAACATAGTTTCTTTGAATGAATCTAAATTTGTTATACAGGTAATTCTCAAGCAGAATAGAATAGAATAGAATAGAATAGAATAGAATAGAATAGAATAGAATAGAATAGAATAGAATAGAATAGAATAACAGAGTTGGAAGGGACCTTGGAGGTCTTCTAGTCCAACCCCCTGCTTAGGCAGGAAACCATACACCGCTTCAGACAAATGGTTATCCAACATCATCTTAAAAACTCCCAGTGTTGGAGCATTCACAACTTCTGGAGGCAAGTTGTTCCACTGATTAATTGTCCTCACTGTCAGGGAATTTCACCTTAGTTCCAAGTTGCTTCTCTCCTTGATTAGTTTCCACCCATTGCTTTTTGTCCTGCCCTAAGGTGCTTTGGAGAAGAGCTTGGCTCCCTCTTCTTTGTGGCAACCTCTGAGATATTGGAAGACTGCTATCATGTCTCTTCTAGTCCTTCTTTTCATCAAACTTGAGATACCCAGTTCCTGCAACTATTCATCATCTGTTTTAGCCTCCAGTCCCCTTATCACCTTTGTTGCTCTTCTCTACACTCTTTCTAGAGTCTCAACGTCTTTTTTACATTGTGGAGGCCAAAACTGGATGCAGGATTCCAAGCATGGCCTTACCAAGGCCTTATAAAGCAGTATTAACACTTCATGTGATCTTGATTCTATCCCTCTGTTGATGCAGCCCAGAACTGTGTTGGCTTTTTTGGCAGCTACTGCACACTGCTGGCTCATATTTAAATGGTTGTCCACTAGGACTCTAAGATCCCTCTCCCAGTTACTACTATTGAGCAAAGTACCACATATACGGTACCTGGGCATTTTGTTTTTCTTCCCTAAATGTAGAATCTTACTTTTTTTCACTTTTGAAAGAGGAGAAAGAAGGAAAAAAGAGGAACAGAAGAGCAGGAAGGGGAAAGGTAGTGTTGGAAGATTCACTGAACAACTGTGTCACACCAATTTAACTGCTGCAGTAATTCACTTAACAGACTTGGCAAGAAAGATTGTAAAATGGGGCAAAATTCACTGAACAAATGTCTCACTACAACAGAAAATTTGGGCTGAATTGTGGTCGTAAGTCAAGGGTCAACCTGTACTGTCTGCAAAATTAGGCAGACTTTGATTTTCTCCCGTCAATCCGCGCTGTTTATAATATATTACCTTGTCTTTTTTATTGTTGTTGCTGTTATTGTTGTTGTTTAATGCCTCTTATTTGTAATGCTGGTCTGTGACCATAATAAAAAATATGATTATTAATCAGATAGGAAGTCACAAAAGCCAGATACCAATCCATACTTCCAGTGGTAGAATTCAAGGGTTTTTTTTACAACCGATTCTGTGGGCGTGGCTTGGTGGGCATGGCAGGGGAAGGATACTGCAAAATCCCTCCTCCTGAGGGAAGGATACTGCAAAATCCCCTTTCTTACCCCAATCCAGGGGAAAGATACTGCAAAATCCCCATTTCCTCCCCAATCCAGAGGAAGGATACTGCAAAATCCCTATTCCCACCCGACTCCTGAGGGAAGGATATTGCAAAATTTCCATTCCCTCCTCATTCCTGGGGGAAGGATATTGCAAAATCTCCATTCCTTCCCCACTCCTGAGGGAAGGATACTGCAATATCCCCATTCCCTCCCCACTCCAGGGAAAAGATACTGCAAAATCTCCATTCCCTCCCCATTCTGGGGCCATCCAGAGGTGGTATTTGTCGGTTCTCTGAACTACTCAAAATGTCCTCTACCGGTACCCCAGAACCTGTCAGAACCTGCTGAATTTCACCCCTGCTTCCCTTTCTTGGTGTTGAATTAGATCTGCAACTTGCATCTTATTTTTCGTTCTTGCCATTGTTTTAAACGAAACTTCCTTTTTTCATCAGTAACATATTTTTTTTTAGGATCGTTATTCCCGCGGCCCCATTAAGCATTCCCTACCTTCACTTTGGCCTTGGTTGATGTCTTAATGGAATCCGTGAGACGTAACCATGCATCACGTTAAAGGAGAATGTGAAGAAATTACCGACCAATCGACGACTTGGCTTAATGTCACCTGGGAAGTTCAGCGGGATAAATTTTTAATAAGCAGATGAAGCATTCGGGTGATTTACTGATAATCCCTGCACGGGGATCCAGAAGAGGCTAAAAGAACAAAGGTTTATAGTCCCTTTGGAGATGTGTTCCATCTACACATCAGCCTACAATTAATGGCCGTTTTGACTATGGTTCTCTAGCTGGACTTTGGTGGATTAATTCAGTAAATAAAAGTGACAGAGCTTTATCCCCTGGCAGGCTAATGGAAAATAGCTACACCTGTTATTTGTGAATCATTGTTTGCCAGGCCACCTTTCCTTACCCAGGATCAAGCTAATAAGAGAAATGATGGCACTGATCACTTAAATTTCATGATGAGCCCCACAATGACGGTTTGTTTCTTTTGAAGGGGATTTGCTGTATGACACGACCCTGGGAGGGAACCTGGATCAGCTTTTGAAGACCCTCTGGATAGGAGAATAATCAGTGGTTGGGGGGTTTTCCAGTTAAAAGTGATCCGAGAACAATTAATAATGTTCTAATCACCTCTTTGTAGGCCATTGGATTGACTGCATGTCAAGTTGTTTTGAACAGCATTGATTCAATGGCATTCATTTGAGACAACACCTTTGGACCAGGAGTGAAATCTACTTACCTTCCCTACCAGTTTGGAAGTGTGTGCGCGTGCGATTTTAGACACTCTGCGCATGCACAATGCCTTCTGGGCATGCGCAGAGGGTCAAAGACAGGTTACTTCCTGGTTAAAACCAGGAACTAACAACATCCGGGCGGTTGGGCAGAGCCTTGCACTGCTGTCACTACCGGTTCACCAAACCACCCGCCGCAGCCATTACCAGTTTGCCTGAACTGGTGCGAACCGGTAGCATTTCACCCCTGCTTTGGACCCACCCAAAAGTTGACTTCATATATCAATGCATTCACGCACTCATTCATCCATGAATCCCTGCAGCCATCCAGTCACCTAGCCATGAATCTCCTTTGCTGCCCCTTTCCCTCAATATGGTGGAAAAACTTTAACAGAATGTATCAGAGTAATAGAGTTGGAATGGACCTTGGAGATCTTCTAGTCCAACCCCCCGCTCAAGCAGGAGACTCTATACCATTTAATGCATTTATTTAATTATTAAATATGTAATAATATTCTTATTGATCAACTTTTTACAGAGGTTCAAAAGAGGAAATCATTCTTTTTTCCTCTTAGTTGACAGATTGACAGCTTTTAGATATTAAGAGAGTTGGAAGGGACCTTGTAGGTTATCTAATCCAACCCCACACCCAAGCAGGAGACCCTACCTCATTTCTGACAGATGGCAGTCCAGTCTCTTCTTGGAAGCCTCCAGTGATAAAACTCCCACAACTTCTGAAGGCAAATTCTGTTCCATGGGTTGATTGTTCTCACTGTCAGAAAATTTCTCCTTCTTTCTAGGTTGAATCTCTCCTTGGTCAGTTTCCATCCATTATTCCTTGTCTGGCCTTCGGGTGCTTTGGATAATAGGTTGTCCCCTCCTCTCTGCGGCATCCCCTCAAATATCGGAAGATGGCTATCCTGTCTCCCCTGGTCCTTCTCTTCACTAGACTAGCCAGGCCCAGTTCCTGCAACCGTTCATCGTATGTTTTAGCCTCCAGTCCCTTAATCATCCTGGTTGCTCTTCTCTACACTTTTTCTAGAGACTCAACACCTTTTTTTATAATGTGGTGACCAAAACTGGATGCAGTACTCTAGGTGTGGTCTTACTAAGGCTTTATAGAGTGGTATTAGCTTTCTATAAGGATCACAGAATTCTATTCAATCTCCAACCTCCTTCACCTTTTATAAATACACCGGAGGATAATAATAAGTGGTTGGGGGTTTTCTAATTAAAACTGATCTGAGAACAATTAATAATTAATTAAACACCTTTTGGTAGGACATTGGGTTGACTATGTATCCGTTGTCTTGAAACTGCAAAAGAGAACTCCATGGATTTAATAACATTCATTTGCGACAACACCTTTGGCCATACCCAGTAGGAAAAGTTGACTCCAGGCATACATCCATGCATTTATCCATGCATCCATGCACTACCCATGCACCATCCATGCATGCATCCATCTATCCACCTACCTATCGACCCACCCATGTAACTCCTTTTCTGTCCCTTTCTTACACCATGTTGGGAAGATTTAATAATATTCTTATTAATCGCCTTTCATAGAGGTTCAAAAGAGGAAGTTATTCTTTTCCTCTTAGCTGACAGATTTGATAACTTTACAGAAGGATCACAGAAGCCAATGTTATTGCAAATGCTTTCTCTCATGTCATGTAGTAGTTGCTTAGCGTGCTTGCTGTTTTAGCTCATTCTTCAGTTTTTATGTGTTGGAATGTGGATTGCAGTCTTTGATTGCAAGAGGAGATTTCTCTAAACTTTAGGTAGTGTATCTGAGCTCTTGACATCTACATGACCACTGGATGCAGAGGTGGTATTCAGCTGGTTCGTACTAGTTTGAGCAAACTGTTAGTGGAGATCATGGGTGGGCCTGCCCCCCTGCCCTGTGCTATGCAGTTCTATTTAAGTACGTTTTTGAGATAGGCACATGCGTGGAAGGCTGAGTGCATACACAAAAGGTACACACACATGTGGCGAACCAGTTGTAACAATGTGTGAAACCCACCTCTGGCAACACAAAAAAACCCGGAAAACTCCATTTTGGCAGTCCAGATATAATACAAAAGACCTCTACATGAGATCGGAACCAGACTCACACAACCTTGTAACCTGGTTGCTGAATAACCCAACTTTGTGGGTTTCAGCAGGTTCTGACCAGTTCTGGAGTATCGGTAGCAGACATTTTGAGTAGTTTGGAGAACCGGTAGTAAAAATTCTGACTGGCCCTGCCCCCATCTATTCTCTGCCTCCCGAGTCCCAGCTGATCGAGAGGAAATGGGGATTTTGCAGTAACCTTCCCCTGGATTGGGGAGGGAATGGAGATTTTATAGTATCCTTTCCCTGCCATGCTCACCAAGCCACGCCCACAGAACCGACAGTAAAAAATTTTTGAAAGCCACCCCTGCTGAAGCATATCATAAACAAACGACTCGCCCTCCCAAAATATTAAGCTATCAAACCACTCATCAGTCTTAACGCTAATCAAATTTTACACACCGCACAAACTCAACTGCTGAGTTAAATCTCCGGTGTGAACATAGCCAGTGTTACTGTCAACAGCCATGGCAAAGAGCATCCATCAAGTAGCTTACGGTAAAGCAGATTCGTATGTCGATTCGTTTTTTTTAAAAAAAGAAAAGATTCATATTCATCTCAAACTGTTGCACCAGGTTACAGAGATCTAACGATCAACTGGGTGTAATGGTGTGTGGGAAGTTCTTTTTTAAAAGTTCTGCCAACAAAACTCTCTTGCAAGTATGTTTCCACCCTCCCCCTCAAGCTTTCAAGTTAAGAAAAAAATATATAGAATCTTTTCTGCTCCTCAACCCCCCCCCCTTTTCCTCTCCAACTTTCTTTTAAAAAGTTGCATTTAATGTCTTCCATGTGATGCCCCTTGGGGGAGCCCAGGCTAGAAAATCCTTAATTAAATTAATCAAAGGCAGGGACAAAATCTGTAGGGAGTATCGGAAAAGCCTTGAGTTTAATTAATCAGACACGGACACGTAGTTGAAACCCAAAATTTAGCTGTTGTGCTTCTCTTTCTTTTCCCCCCTTTTTTTCAAAGAATCCTGATGTGAATTTCAATTCCATTTCTCCTGGTACTTTTTTCCTTTCTTTTCCTTTTTTTTTTTTATAACATTCTGAAAATCGTGAAAAGTGGCTTCTTTTTCTGGCAAAACTCTCAGCGTTGATATAATAGGGTCTTCTGAAGTGGTCAAATCTTGAAGCTTTTATTCTGGAAGGAGAAAAAAAATGTTTTCCTTGTTGGAATGATTAGCTTAATGGGGAAGGCTCACGAAGAAATAAACAAGGGTAATTTTAGCATTTGCAATGAGTTAGGCTTCCTCCCCTCCTCAGAGAAGTTCATTTTCAGAAAGTATTTAATGATTCAATTAATGAGTTAAATCAATAAAATACACGAATGAATTTAATACAGAAAGTGTTTAATGATAAGGGGTCAGGAGGCTAAATTATGTGCGGAACGATTGAGGGAATTACAGTAGTGACCAAAATTGTGGAAACCTTTTGGGAAAAGTGTATTTTTGAGGTTTGATGGCTAATAACACCATTTTTTTTTATTTTTTTTTTTTGGAGTTTCAAGATAATCCTATTCCACTGCTGGAATGGCCTGGGAATAGCCCAGATCTTAACCCAATTGAAAATCTATGGAGGCAACTAAAGAAACTGGTTAGTCAGAACCAACCCAGCAATAAAACCCAGTTAATAGAAGCCATCCTTCAATCTTGGTTTCACATGATAACAGCTGCAGAACTAAAAGACTTGGTTCACTCCATGGGAAGACGTTGTAAGGCCATAATTCAGGCTAAAGGTTACTCAACTTAGGATTCACTGACATGGGGATAATTTTTTGTATATTTCATTTTTTCTGCGGTGATCATTTTTGTATATCTTGTTTTTTCAACGTGTTTCATTTTTCTTCTTTATACTGTAACTGCTATTCTAATAGCAAATCCTTCATAAAAGCTATTACATTACATTCTTGATTAAATTATCTTTCCATTGATATATAATTTTATGGTACTACTGCAAAAAAAAAAAAAAAGTGGTGTTATTAGGTAGTTTTAGAAAATATACTTTTACCAAAAGGTTTCCACAATTTTGGCCACTACTGTAGGTATGTCTACTCTAACATAGAGAAGGACTAGGAAGTGACCTACAGAAATATACAGAACTAGCTGGATGCCCGTGCTTCACTATGAAACTATGTGATCGGGTGTGATAAATTGACACTTAAAGCCTGAAACTGTTGTGGTCCACCAGCAGTCTGTAGAGCTGGCAGTGGAGTCGGACAGTGAGGAGACTGGGGAGGACAATCCATCAGTCCTGGAGTCAGGGGAAGGCCCGGACGAGGGCTCTGCATCGGAGGCAGAGATGGGGCCAGGACCACCTGGGAGCGATGTGCAGACTCTGGAGCCTCCAGAGGAGGACAGCAGAGAGGCAGAGGAAGAAAAGGAGCCTGTTCCTAGTTCATGCATGCACAGAGCTGCCAGAAGGCAAGAACAGCTAAAGCTAAAAGGACGACTCTGGAGTAAGGCCAGGAGATGATTGGCCTTCCCAGAAGGCTTAAAAGGACAGCAATAACTCTTGGGATCTTTGTAGGAAAGCAACATTGCTAAATTTGTTCTTGTCAGCATCTCTTGCTTCTGAACTTTTGTCAAGAAAAGTCTTTGGCAGGGTGCCAAAGTAGACAAAGGTTGGTGATAAGGCCGAAAGACTGTTTACGAAGAATTTGTTTTGGACTTAATTTGGACTAAGCTAAAAATGAAGCAATTCTCAGCTGTTCTAATAAAATATGTTTGTTTAGGACTGATTATGTCTGGTAGTTACTACTTGGGCCTAGGTCACCACAGAAACTTAATGTAGAATGTGTAACTCCATAGCACCAGAGTGTGTTAATATAAGACATTAAGGTATCATCATAATGCAGTGGTACATACTTTTAAATGGTTATTCCTGGAACCATCAAAAGCCACTTTTTAGAATTGATTTGGCAGTTGGGGACTTCATTCTAGTTTAAACATGTAGGTTCTATTTTTGTAGGGGTGTTTGTGCCTCCAAGGTATATTAGGAAGCCTGTTATGGATTTTCTTCATTTGATACTGTGATTGTTCAGTTTTGTGCCTTATTTTCTTTTGTCTCTGCAGGTATTTTAATTTGAAATATGGTTCTATGATACATTCTTTAGCCTTGTCCTTAGCATATAAGTGATGAGATTCAATCCACTCTTACAAAGAACTACAAGACAAAATTCAGATGTTAGCAAAGAAATATATTTACAAAAAGGAATAAAAGGTCCCCTTCATAATTGAGAAGAGGATTAGGTCTCAAGCAGGAGACCTGATGCCATTTTTGACAAGTGGCTGTCCAGTCTCTTCTTGAAAGCCTCCAGTGATGGAGCAACCACGACTTCTGAAGGCAACTTCTGTTCCATGGGTTGATTGTTGATTGACACGTTAACTGTCTTCCAGTACTGGAGGGGCTGACACAGAGGAGGAAGGATTGACTTACTGTCCAAAGCACCAGAGGGCATGACATGAAGTAATGGGTGGAGGGATCATTAGAGGGAGATCCACTCTGGAAATAAGGAGATATTTCTTGTCAGTGGGAACACTTAATCAGTGAAATGACTTACCTCCGAAAGTTGTGGGTGCTCCGTCATTGGAGGTTTTCAAGAAGAGATTGTCTGGAATGGTATAGGGCAGAGGACACCAACCTTTCGGACCTCAGGGATCACTAAATTGATAATTTTAAATCCCACGGACCACTAATATGATCTGCCTAATGACCGGCTGGGTGGGTGTGGCTAGGTGGTCATGTGACTGGGTGGGCATGGCCAACTCATTGCCTTCCCACCTGGGCTCCTTAGGGCCCCAACAGGAAGCAGTTGTTGGAGCTAAGCAGCCACCATGAGAAAGAGTTGGTAAAACAGCTCAGTTCAAATCGGATCTGACTGAGAAGGAGACTCAGCAGAAGCACCTCACTGAGGACTACGAGCATAGGCTTTCCAAGTAGAGGGAAGACCTGCAGGAGTTCATGGTCAGGTGCCGGCTCAGCAGGCTGAGATGGTCAGCCAGTTCTAGACCATGAGGCAGTCCCACTGGAACGAGGCCCTCCGGCTCTTTGCCACCAGTGGCACTTCCCTCCAGCCTTCGGCCAAAGCCCCACATCAGGAGGCCGAAGCAGACCCCAAGTCAGAATTTCTGTCACCCTCTGACCCACACAAAAAGACCCCAGAAGGGGGAGACTCTCTGCAGCAACACAAATGTTCATTAAACATATCCGTCCCAGGGCCCGTAGTTTGAGGATTTAGTGCAGTATTAAAAATGCAAATAATTTTTCTGCGGACCATCAAAAATTTCTCATGGACCACCAGTGGTCCACAGACCACCAGCTGGTGACCGTTGGTATAGAGTCTCCTGTTTGAGCAGTGAGGTTGGACAAGAAGATCTCCAAAATCCGTTCCAATCTTATTATTCTATATTCTATGTTCTTTTCAACATTCGTTGTTTTCTTTCACCCCGTATTAACACATGTGGTCCGCAGCTTTGTTTTAAGTAAAAACCTATGCTATTGCTTAATTCTGGTATGCAAAATACAGTGTTGCATTTTATAAAACCAAAGGTAAGAACTGTATTGGTAGGATCCTTAAAAATGCATTCAGTGGGTCTCCACTTATCAGAAATGTGAGAGCTGAACTGGCTGACAAACCATACTCAACAAGTAGTCCTTAATGGGTCTACATCTACATGGAGGGAAGTAAGCAGTAGGATACCACAAGGTTCCGTCTTAGGCCCAGTACTCTTCAATATCTTTATAAACAACTTAGATGAGGGAATAGAAGGGGAACTTACCAAATTTGTAGATGATACTAAGCTGGCAGGAATAGCTAACACTCTAGAAGATAGGCTCAAGATCCAGATGGATCCTGACAGACTTGAACACTGGGCCCTATCTAACAAAATGAAATTCAATGTTGAGAAAAGTAAAGTCTTAAACTTAGACAAGAAAAACCAAAAGTACACATATAGACTGGGTGAAACCAGGCTTCATAGCAGTCACTATGAGAGGGATTTCAGAGTCTTAGTGGACAACCAATTAAATGGGAGTCAACAGTGTGCAGTGGCAGCCAAAAAAGCCAATGCAATCCTAAATTGCATTAAGAGAGAGATACAATCAAGATCATGTGAGGTACTAATACTACTCTATAAAGCCTTAGTAAGACTACACCTAGAGTACTGCAACCAGTTTTGGTCACCACAATATAAAAAAGATGTTGAGACTCTAGAAAGAGTGCAGAGAAGAGCAACCAAGATGATTAGGGGACTGGAGGCTAAACATACAATGAACGATTGCAGGAACTGGGCATGGCTAGTCTAGTGAACAGAAGGACCAGAGGAGACATGATAGCAGTCTTCCAATATCTGAGGGGCTGCAACAGAGAGGAGTGGGTCAAGCTGTTTTCCAAAGCACAGACAAGGAATAATGGATGGAAACTGATCAAGGAGAGAAGCAACCTAGAACTAAGAAGAAATTTCCTAACAGTTAGAACAACTAACCAATGGAACAACTTGCCTCTGGAAGTTACGAATGCTCCAACACTGGATGTTTTGCAGAAGAGATTGGACCATTTGTGTGAAATGGTATAGGGTTTCCTGCTTAAGCAGGGGGTTGGACTAGAAGACCTCCACGGTCCCTTCCAACTGTTCTATTCTATTCTGTTCTGTTCTGTTCTGTTCTGTTCTGTTCTGTTCTGTTCTGTTCCGTTCCGTTCCGTTCCGTTCCGTTCCACTTCACTCCACTCCACTCCACTCCACTCTAACCATTAGCTGAGAAGATCCTTGTGCCTAGGCATAGCAATAAACCAATTAAATTGGACCATCATGAGTAGATCTGGTCTTTTTGTGCCCAACAGTTCCACAATAACAAAAACAACCTTATGATTTTTTTTTAATCAAAACATGACATTATGATTTCAAGGCCCTGCTATGGTCAGGAGACTGCATGACCTGACCTTAACAGGCTGATGGCTGCAGGATAAGAATCAAAAATCTGACACTTTCACAGCCAAAAATGCTCTGAAGCTATATGAAGATCTTCCTGCTTCTGCTCTGTTCTGCAAGGAAAAATATAAAAACAAACAGATTAGCGCAGAATGAGCTCTAAACTTCTTGAGTTTTCTTGATATGAAAAGAAGGAGCCCCCTGAGGATTTTACTCCGGTAGTCACTGCTGACTTTAGGGGATGATGCTCATCTCCATTTCAAGTCCATTGAGCCAATGCTGCCCCAAGGCATTTCTGCGGTTATGTGGCCAGCATGATGTTTTGGACCACTGTTACCTTCCCATCACAGTGGTACCTATTTATCTATTTGCATTTGTATGGTCTTGAACTGCTAGGTTGTCAGGAGCTGGGGCGAGGACTGGCGTTCACCCCATCATGTAGAACTCGGGTCTTGAACCTGGGCTGCTGGCTTTCCAGTTCACAAGCCCAGCATCTTAACTGCTGAGCCACCATGCCACAGCATTTCTTAATACAAAGGAGACATCAAAATATGTCCCTAACAATCAGGGTAAAATCCAATAGGTTCTGACAGGTTCTGGAGAACCGGTAGAGGAAATTTTGAATAGTTCTGAGAACCAGCATTTACCACCTCTGGCTGGCCCCAGAGTGGGATGGGAATGGAGATTTTGTAATATCCTCCCCCCTGGAGTGGGGTGGGAATGGAGATTTAGCAATATCCTTCCCTGCCACGTCCACCAAGCCATGCCCACCAAACCACACCATGGCCACAGAACCGGTAGTAAAAAAATTTGGATTTCACGACTCCTAACAATGGTCTTTCACATTGCTATTAGAAAGATATATCTCAATTATAATAATTCACAAAGCCTTAAGTGGCTCCAATGGTTGGCCAACCCAATCTCAAAACCATATTTAGCTTGTTCTATCTCCAGATTTGTCTGATGGTCTTCCTTCATTTGTTATCTAAACTGCAGGTCTTGTTGGTTCCTTTGAGGGATCCTTACAAAGGATGAGGATAGAAGGGATGAGGATGATGGAGGATGAGGAGGAAGAAGAAAAGGAGGAGGAGGAGGAGGAGGAGGAGGAGGAGGAGGAGGAGGAGGAGGAGGAGGAGGAGAAGAAGAAGAAGAAGAAGAAGAAGAAGAAGAAGAAGAAGAAGAAGAAGAAGAAGAAGAAGAAGAAGAAGAAGAAGAAGAAGAAGAACCAAACCAAGTTTTTAAACATTTCTTGCCTTATAATTATGAAAGATGGGTTGAAGCTCTTTTGCAAAGGAACACACTCTCTTTACCCTTAGGAAAACCACTCTAACTCAGCATCTGTTAAATGGATATTTTCTTCAAAAGCAGATCAGACACACACCTTTAAAAAGAAGAAGAAGAAGATGATGATGGGAAGTGGAATTCCCACAGTTTCCAAGAAGTTTCAATAAAGGGGGAAAAAAGTCTGTTGAACCACGGAAGGCGATTCAGAGGCCTCCCGTCTCACGTCTTCATCCCTCATGTGCTTTAATTTCATTTTAATCTTCAAACTATCTCTCTTCTATCTGATACTTTATAGCTCACGTCTTCCTCTTTCATGTTCTTGATTGCTTTTTTTTCTCCCTGCCTGTCTATATTCATTCAAATTACCTTTAAGGGGAAAAAAATTCTAGCATATTTATTGCTAGTCGGCATAGAGAACCCTAGGGTATAAATTAATTTATGTTTGAATACTTTCAATTTCCTCTTTAATTCATAAGTTTGGGCAGAGCCCCTGATGTTAAGAATCTCTCAAAGGAGGAACGTGTGACTCTGGGGACAAGTAATCAGCTCTGGACAGTTTTCCTAAGAGAGATACGGTTCAAAAGAAATAAAAATAAATAAAAACAAATAAAGATGATAATATTGGTCACGCCTAGGAAAAGCGCTCTCTGAAATTATTATTTTAGTCCTGTGGGACAGTTCATATTTTGAGAGCATGGCTCACATGTCACATGGGAGTTTGTTCTCTTATAATTATTTATCTTCTGTCAAATCTTAAAACTTAATTATGATTATTATTATCATACAAGAAGCTGCTTTACTAAGGCTCAGAACAGAGATGGTTTATTTTTCAGTGGTATTCAATCAGTACCAGAGATAGTATTCAGCCGGTTCAAACTAGTTCGGGCGAATCGGTAGCTGAAATTTTGAGTAGTTCAGAGAACTGGTAAATACCACCTCTGACTGGCCCCAGCCCCGCCATTCTTTGTCCTATATTCCCTTGTTTTTTAGCTCAGCTGATTCGCGCAGTGGTAACTACCTCAGCTGCAGTGCAGCTGAGGTAAACAACAGCTCAGATCACCAGCATTGATACTGAGGGTGGTCTTTGAGTACTGCACTTGTGTGTGAAGTGTGTGTGTGCACACGAAGCACACTCTCATAGAACCAGTAGGAAAAGACTTGGAATCCCACCATTGATCAGTACACACATTATTCTCAAAATTGTGGCTCTAAACCATAGTAGAATTTGGACAGAATAGGTTTACTTTTCTTGGCCTGTGTCACAGTGACAGTATACGTGCCTTTCTCCCTCTGAGGAAGCCCTGAAACTTTCATTTGGAGTCAAAAGCCAGAAACAACATTAAGACTTCAAGACCTGATAGCAATATTTTAATATTTAAGAGGCTGCCATTAAGAAGAGGGGTCAACCTATTTTGCAAAGCACCAGAAGGCAAGACAAGAAACAATGGATGGAAACTAATCAAGGAGAGAAGCAACCTAGAACTAAGGGAAGAATTCCTGACAGTGAGAACAATCAACCAGAGGAATGGCTTGCGAAGAGAAGAGAAGAGAAGAGAAGAGAAGAGAAGAGAAGAGAAGAGAAGAGAAGAGAAGAGAAGAGAAGAGAAGAGAAGAGAAGAGAAGAGAAGAGATGATAGTAGTGTCCCAATATTTGAGGGGTTGCCGCAAAGAAAAGGGGATCAATCTATTTTCCAAAGCATCTGAAGGCAGGACAAGAAGTAACGGATGGAAATTAATCAAGGAGAGACCCAATCTAGAACTAAGGAGAAATATCCTGACAATGAAAACAATCAGTAGAATGCCTTGCTTCCAGATGTTGTGAATGCTCCATCATTGGAGGCTTTCGAAGAGACTGGACAACCACTTGTCTGAAATGGTATAGGGGCTCCTGCTTAATCATGCGGTTGAACTAGAAGACTTCCAAGGTCCCTTCCAGCTCTGATGATGTTCAATGTTCTTAAAAATGTCAACCTTGAGTTGGTTCCAATCAAGGACATCACTCATAAATAACCTTTCAAGGATGAACAGAGCCCCATGCTCTGTTTCTCCAGGGAAAAAGCCGAATCAACATTGTTCCAAGACATATAGAAAAATAAATAGTTTGATCTGAATCCAGAAGTCTAAACCAATATAACTCCAGAACAGGAGTTAAGGCTCACTCCAGGAAACAGAAGTCTGGTCGCCACATTCTGGACCCATTGAATTGCTTTCCATAAAATCCCGATGTGAAGTGTTAATAGTCTGATTTGACTTAAATAACTAGATCAAACTGAGCAGAAAAGATAGAATATGGAACATAGATTCATAGAGCTGGAAGGAATCTTGGAGGTCTTCTAATCCAATCTTCTGCTCAAGGCAAGAGGCTTTATATTGCCCTAATCAAACAGTTTAATGAAAAGAAGGACTAGGGGAGACATGGTAGCACTGTTCCAATATCTCAGGGGCTGCCACAAAGAAGAGGGAGTCAACCTATTCTACAAAGCACCCGAAGGAAGAGAAGAAGCAATGGGTGGAAACTAATCAAGGAGAGAAGCAACTTAGAACTAAGCAGAAATTTCCTGACAGTTAGAATAATTAATCAGTGGAACAACTTGCCTCCAGAAGTTGTGAATGTTTTAACACTGGAAATTTTTAAGAACATGTCGATTAACCATTTGTCTGAAGTGATGTAGCGTTTCCTGCCTAAGCAGAGGGTTGGATTAGAAGACCTCTAAGGTCCCTTCCAACTCTGTTATTCTATTCTATTCTATTCTATTCTATTTTATTCTATTCTATTCTATTCTATTCTATTCTATTCTATTCTATTCTATTCTATTCTATTCTATTCTACTCTACTCTACTCTACTCTACTCTACTCTACTCTACTCTATTCTATTCTATTCTAGTTGTCCAGTCTCTTCTTGAAAACCTCCAGTAATTAAGCATCTGCAACTCCTGGAGGTAAGCCATTCCATTAATTAATTGTTCTCACTGTCAATATTACTTTTCCTTACTTCTAGATTGGATCTCTCTTTAATGATCTTCCACCCATTGCTTCTTGTCCTGCCCTTTGGTGCTTTGGAGAGTGAGTCAATCCTTCTCGTCTTTTTGACAGCACCTCAATTACCAGAAGACAGTTATCAAGTTCCCTCTAATGTAGCTGATCTATAATTTGCACCTTCCAAAAGTGATTATTGTAACTCAAGCACA
This sequence comes from Masticophis lateralis, assembly GCA_030761175.1. Classification (NCBI taxonomy): domain Eukaryota; kingdom Metazoa; phylum Chordata; class Lepidosauria; order Squamata; family Colubridae; genus Masticophis; species Masticophis lateralis. The sequence goes on along the minus strand of JAUDYJ010000002.1, from coordinate 278,202,090 downwards.
GCATAAAATCAGGGCGCAAACCCCAGACTTCATATCTCCTTGCTATAGGAAAAGAAGACTTCTCTACAAGAGGCGAAGTCTCATCCAGGCAGCCTTAACGCAGAATGTCCATTGCCAATTCTCTGCCAGCCTTTGCAAATATTTTTTAAGGCAATTAATTTGAGGACTTTTATTACACTGATTATTAGCATCTGATTTGATTATTAGACAGAGTCAAGCCTCATTAAAACATGCCTCCGAGACTTTGTTAGGGCTGATTTCTTAAATGTTTATTTAAAAGAAAACTAACAACCCAAGCCATCTAAAGCCAAAAGCCATTTAAGGAAGGGAGGAAGATTATTTCTGAAATACTACAGAGTCCAATCCTGCTTTGCAGTAAGGAAGCGTCCCTCCCTTTTCATGGACAATCAGGGACAGAATCATCTTTCTTTCTTTATTTTTTTTTATGTCTTGATGATAAAGAAATGATTTTTTAAAAATGAATCCTATGGCTCATATTAGATTTGTGTACAGCTTTGAAGGATGAGTTAATTCAAGAAATCTTCAAGTAGGACAGGACAGGACAGGACAGGACAGGACAGGACAGGACAGGACAGGAAAGGAAAGGAAAGGAAAGGAAAGGAAAGGAAAGGAAAGGAAAGGAAAGGAAAGGAAAGGAAAGGACAAAACAGGACAGGACAGGACAGGATAGAGCAAGACAAAACAAGACAGGACAGGACAGGACAGGACAGGACAGGACAGGACAGGACAGGAAAGGAAAGGAAAGGAAAGGAAAGGAAAGGAAAGGAAAGGAAAGGAAAGGAAAGGAAAGGAAAGGAAAGGAAAGGAAAGGAAAGGAAAGGAAAGGAAAGGACAAAATAGGACAGGACAAGACAAGACAAGACAAGACAAGACAGGAGAGGACAGGGCAGGGCAGGACAGGGCAGATAAGACACACAACACACACAAGACAGACCAGACAGGACAGAACATGATAAGACAGGACATGAAGACACAGCAAAGCACTACGAAGTCTAACTCAACATCTTCTAGGTGGGAAGAACTGCAATTTTTCACAGTCATATTAAAAATCTAAAAACCAATATCTAAAACTCAACTAAATTTACAAAAACAGAATCTGTGGTTTTTTTTTTTTTTGTTTGTTTTTTTTACATTCTTTAAATATCAAGAGTGCTCCATCCCTGGCTGTTTTTAAGAAGAGATGGGACAACCATTTGTCTGAAATGTTATAGCATTTCCTGACTGAGCAAGAGGTTGGGCTAGAAGACCTCCAAGGTCCCTTCCAACTCTGTTATTCTGCCCCTTCGGCGGCAAAAAACTTAGCAATCACCTCTTATATCCCAGGATTAGCCTCAGGAATGGAAAGTATTCAATATTCTTCTCCTTTCTTCCATTCCTCTGCATGCATTAACCTTCATTTTATTTGATGAGCCAGTCTGATTTGTGTATTTCTGTGTATATCATGAATAATTGCATTAAGAAACAACCCTCCATTGTATCTTTTCAGCGCCTGATCCCCACATCTTTAAAATATTTACCATTTGTAATGCATAATAAATATGGACGAGGCAGCATACGGATCTCTCCGTCGCGTCCTGCAACCCCTCGCAGCCAATACAATATTCAGTTCTTCAGTTCAGCATCGGCATTGTGTTATCTCAGTGTGCGATGACGAGACAACAGCCACATTGGTGTGCTCCAGTCACTAATCATGTCACTTTTGATTTGATTAGCATAGAAATGCTTCAGGATTTATGCAACAAACAGGGGGGAAATGCGTTAAAAATACTTGTCAGTGTCCTTATAATTTATCTTGGAGCTTTGGAGAGGAAGGAGAAGGAGAAGGAGAAGGAGAAGGAGAAGAAGAAGGAGAAGGAGAAGGGGAAGAGGAAGAGGAGGAGGAGGAGGAGGAGGAGGAGGAGGAGAGAGAAGAAGAAGAAGAAGAAGAAGAAGAAGAAGAAGAAGAAGAAGAAGAAGAAGAAGAGGAGGAGGAGGAGGAGGAGGAGGAGGAGGAGGAGGAGGAGGAGGAGGAGGAGGAGGAGGAGGAGGAGGAGGAGGAGGAGGAGGAGGTCGAGGAGGAGGGGGAGGAGGAGGGGAAGGAGGAGGAGGAGGAGGGGGAGGAGGAGACTGTGGGAAGAGGCAGATGTTATTCCAAAGGATGATGATAGTAGGGATGATGATGATGTTGGAAGAGGAAGAGGAGAAAGAAGAAAAGGAGGAGGATGAAGAAGATGAAGACAAAGAGGAGGAGGAGGAGGAGGAGGAGGAGGAGGAGGAGGAGGAGAAGAAGAGAGAAGAGAAGAGAAGAAGAAGAAGAAGAGAGAAGAAGAAGAAGAAGAAGAAGAAGAACGAAGAAGAAGAATCCGCCCCAGACCTGCCTACTTCCTGCCTCGCTCCGTCTCATCCTTGGTATTGGAGAGGGAAAATTTAGGCAGCCTTTAAAATCAATCGAAGCAGAGAATTTTAGCTTTGCAAATTATAATACAGGTAGTCCCTCACTTACTAAATGTTCCTTTCATATCCATAGTTGCAACACCACTGAAAAAAAGTGACTTATGACCGGTTTTCACACTTACGACCGTTGTAGCATTCCCATGGCTATATGAGCAAAATTCAGTCACTTGTCAACTAACTCATATTTATGATGGTCGCTAAGCCCCTGGATCATGTGATTTCCCCTTTGGCGACCTCCTGACAAGCAAAGTCAAGAGGGAAGCCAGATTCACTTAACAACCAGATTACTAGCTTCACAACGGCAGTGATTCACTCAACAATCATATTTCAAGAAAGGTTGCAAAATGAGGCAAAACTTACTTAATTGCGTCGCTTAGCAGCAGAAGTTTTGGGTTTAGTTGTGATCATAAGTCGAGGACTACCTGTAAGCTGATTTTCTTTTTTTCTTTCAACCTGCTAGATTCAGGGACGAATCAGCAGGCAATGAAGCGCTCGAATCTACATCACAGTTAAAGTGGAGGTACAATAACCTTCCTCTAGAGATATACCAAAATTGGTTGTTGTTGTTTTATTCTGAGTGGGGGGGGAATGTACTTGGGAAGAAAATCCACCAACAGAGGTCCATAAGAGGACCAAAAAAGGCAAGATGGCTGCCACAACTATTTATTGATTAATTTTTTTAAAAAATGTATTTTATTAAATTTCTTTTTTTAAATCTCCATTTGTAATTCCTGATTACTTGGTAAGTTCCTCAAGGTGGCAAACCTTCCTCCTCCTATTTTCTCCACAGTAACAACTCTCTGAGGTGGGTTGGCCTGAGAGACAGAAGGACTGGCTCAAAATCATCCAGTTGGCTTTCATACCTAACGTGGGACTAGAACTCATATCCTCCTGATGATTGACCCAAAGACACCCTGCTGGCTTTTGTGCCTAAAGTGGGACAATAGTTTCCTCATTGTTAGCCCAAAGTCATCCAGTTGACTTTCATGACTAAGGTGATAGGAAGGAAGAGATGGAGGTCCCAAAAGTGCTTTTTCAAGAGACAACTGGATTTTCTGTTTTTTCTCTGTAGAGGTTTCGCTTCTCATCCAAGAAGCTTCTATAGATTTGAGCTGAAGAAGCTTTCTAGATGAGAAGCAAAACCTCTTCAAAGAAAAAACAGAAAGTTCAGTTGCCCCTTGAAAAAGCACCTTTGGGACCTGGATAACTGAGAATCTCCATAGACATGAAGAGATGGAAGGATGGAGGGAAGGCAGGCAGGCAGGCAGGAAGGAAGGAAGGAAGGAAGGAAAGAAGGTCTTTTTCAAGTCCTTCATCTAATTATATACCATCTCCACAAATGCTTCAGTTTTAGAAACTCTAAAGAGAGAAACAGACACAGAGAGAAAGACAGACAGACAGACAGACAGAGACAGAGACCGAGAGAGACGGAGAGATGGAGAGAGACAGAGACAGAAAGAAAGAAAGAAAGAAAGAAAGAAAGAAAGAAAGAAAGAAAGAAAGAAAGAAAGAAAGAAAGAACATTGGTAGAGAAAAATGTCTAATCCTCTATCAGTAACTCAGTCAGAGACATTTGACCTTAGATAGATATAGATAGATAGATAGATAGATAGATAGATAGATAGATAGATAGATAGATAGATAGATAGATAGATAGATATAGTGTTGGAAGAAACATCCTTCTAGGTTCTGCTCCAAGTGGGGAAAAAGACACTGGAGACATGGAGACTGCTTGGAAAGATGGTTTAATGGTGGACAGGATCACATGGCTTGAGTTCCTGAACAGAAAAGGAAGGGGAGATACAGGGAGTTTTCAGGTTTTTATGCTCTCTCTGGCTTTGAACTTCCTGGGGCCCAGAAAGAGTATCCTGATTGGTTGTCAGACTCCCAAGGGGTGGGGATCTTAGCTAGCCTTACTGGCTGATGGTCACATGTGCTTCCCAGGTCACATGCTTCCCAGGTCACATGTGGTGAGTTTCTGCTGCTATTGTGTAGAGGGCTAATCCTAACTTTGTTGGATCTCTGGCAATTCCTACTATGGCTCTGCCTGAAGGAGGTAGATCTTTGTTATGTAGAATAGACTGGCCCAGGCCTTCATGGCCCATTGACAAAGGGTGGGGGCAGGAAGATGGGAGCTGCTTCAAAACATGCTTATCCATTTCTCATCCAGAGAAATATAATATTCTGCCTCTTTTTAATATTTCCTAAAATATTCCATTCTTCTACGACAGGGGTGGGTGCTAACCTCCTACAATAGATAATGATAGATAGATAATGATACATAGATTAGATAGATAGATAGATAGATAGATAGATAGATAGATAGATAGATAGATAGATAGATAGATAGATAGATGGAGGGATGGAGGGATAGATAGATGGATAGATGAATGGATGATAGGCAGGAAGATAGGCAGATGATAGATAGATAGATAGATAGATAGATAGATAGATAGATAGATAGATAGATAGATAGACAGACAGACAGACAGACAGACAGATAAAAGCTTGCTGAGCAGAAGAATCAAAACAAATATTGGTAAATTTTCTGTGTCTGGAAATAGAACTTCCAACTCTACTCCAGGATCCCCTGTTTAAGAGAAATGCCAGCAACTAGCATGACTTATTGTGGGAGGGGGGAAAAAACGTAGTAATTAAAAAGCGAAAGGGCTCCGCAGGTTGCAACAGGCCTATTTTTAAAAAAAAACGTGAATTGACTTCCAATGTAGTGCAAAAGGTTAATTTGGAGAGCTGCGTTCCCCCCACTGTTTCCTTCATCACGAACAGAGCATTTGGTGCAACCCTCTAGAGAACACCTGCTCAAGCAACTCATATTGTTTCTGTTGGCTGATGTCAAAGCACCTTTGCAAGCCGTAAAGGTTTCGCTTGTAAATAATTACTTTATCATCATTTTCTGAAAGCCTCTGAAGGGAGGGGATATAAAGAGTCACATTTATCATCCTTCCCATGCTTGGTGTCATCCCCATATCTTGAACCTCTGGATCCCGATGAGTAACGGCTCTGTCCTTGGATTGCCTGACTTTTTTTTAAATTTTATTTTTAAATTATTATTTTTTTCCCCCTTCCCATTTGGAGAAAAGGGACGTCGACTCTCCGAAGAGAAGACAAGAGTGGCAGACTGTCATTAATTTTTTTTATAAAAAAAAAAACCACTGATGGAAAGAAGGAGCAGAAATAAACAACAATTTACCGACTAAAAACAGTGACATAAGGTGGAAAATAATGGAATATGGGCGCGAGGCTAAAGCATGAGACAATGATGTCTACTTGACAGATTGTTGTCATTCAACTCTCGGGGGTTTTGTCGCAACCTTCCAATCGCGAAGCAGGACTGAACATCTGGTAGTCAACCAGCCCGGAACTTCAATTCTGCTTCCCAGAGACAGCGAAACGAAAGAGTCCTCAGGCGTATAACCCCCTGCCTCCTCCTTAGCACTCTTTCTGGTGGAGGAACTTTTCTTTTATGTCTTTCTTTACCCAGAGTTTCTTTCTTGACTGTGGAACATGCCAGAGTAAGATAGAGGAGAGTGTGTGTGTAGCTCAGGGTTGAAATGAGGGGTCCTTGGTGCTCTCTCTCTTTCTCTCTGAGCTGGGGGGTTCTCCTGCAGATGTTTCATGAGCCACCTAGGCAACCTCATCTGTGCTAGAAGAGAGAGGGGTTTGTGGAGAGGAAGAGGAGGAGGAGGAGGAGGAGGAGGACTATAGGGGTCCTTGGTGCTCTCTGAGCTTGGTTCTTTTCCTGCAGATGTTTCATGACCCAACTAGATAACCTCATATGTTCTAGAAGTGAGTGGGGTTTGTGGAGAGGAGGAGGAGGAGGAGGAGGAAGAGGAGGAGGAGGAGAAGGAGGAAGAAGACTATAGGGGGTCCTTGGTGTTCTCCGAGCTTGGTTCTTTTCCTGCAGATGTTTCATGAGCCATCTAGGCAACCTCATCTGTGCTAGAAGAGAGAGGGGTTTGTAGAGAGGAGGAGGAGGAGGAGGAAGAGGAGGAGGAGGAGGAGGAGGAGGAGGAGGACTATAGGGGTCCTTGGTGCTCTCTGAGCTTGGTTCTTTTCCTGCAGATGTTTCATGACCCAACTAGATAACCTCATATGTTCTAGAAGTGAGTGGGGTTTGTGGAGAGGAGGAGGAGGAGGAGGAGGAAGAGGAGGAGGAGGAGAAGGAGGAAGAAGACTATAAGGGGTCCTTGGTGTTCTCCGAGCTTGGTTCTTTTCCTGCAGATGTTTCATGAGCCACCTAGGCAACCTCATCTGTGCTAGAAGAGAGAGGGGTTTGTAGAGAGGAGGAGGAGGAGGAGGAGGAGGAGGAGGAGGAGGAGGAGGAGGAGGACCATGGGAGTCCTTGATGCTCTCTGAGCTTGGTTCTTTTCCTGCAGATGTTTCATGATCCAACTAGATAACCTCATATGTTCTAGAAGTGAGTGGGGTTTGTGGAGAGGAGGAGGAGGAGGAGGAGGAGGAGGAGGAGGAGGAGGAGGAGGAGGAGGAGGAGGAGGAGGAGGAGGAGGAGGAGGAGGAGGAAGAGGAAGAGGACTATAGGGTGTCCTTGGTGTTCTCCGAGCTTGGTTCTTTTCCTGTAGATGTTTCATGAGCCACCTAGGCAACCTCATCTGTGCTAGAAGAGAGAGGGGTTTGTGGAGAGGAGGAGGAGGAGGAGGAGGAGGAGGAGGAGGAGGAGGAGGAGGAGGACCACCATGGGAGTCCTTGATGCTCTCTGAGCTTGGTTCTTTTCCTGCAGATGTTTCATTATCCAACTAGATAACCTCATATGTTCTAGAAGTGAGTGGGGTTGGAGAGGAGGAGGAGGAGGAGGAGGACTTGGTGCTCTCTGAGTTTGTTTTCCTGCAAATATTTCATGACCCAACTAGAAAGGAGTGAGGTTTGGTCTCATTTTATATACTAAAAGTTTGCCCTGTCATTGTTGGTGGGGTTGAGGTTTTCTCCTTGATTGGGATATTGCTTTCAACTTGATTGTGTCCCTGGTACCATTAGAAGAGAATATTAGTAGCTCAGGGTTGAACTGTGGGGTCCTTGGTGCTCTCTGAGCTTAGTTGTTTCCTTGTAGACATTTCATGATCCAACCAGGTAACATCATCAGTGCTAGAAGGGAGAAGGGCTTGCACTCAATTTGTATTCTAATAGCTTGCCCGGTCAGTTTTGGTGAAAATGGTCCTGGTGGGTTCTTTGGTTGGGCTGTTTATTGTTAGATTGTTTGGCAGTTCCCTGATTGGGTTATTGTTTACTTCTTTATTGCTGGTCTGGTGTTAATCTTGGTGTTAATTCCTGCTCGTTGGGCATTGATGAATCATCTGCAAGGAAACAATCAAGCTCAGAGAACACCAAAGATCCTGAAGTTTGACCCTGAGCTACAAATCTTCTCTTCTTTCAATAGAATCAAGATCATGTGAAATACTGTTTTGGTCCTGTAAGGCCAAACTTGGAATACTGCATCCAGTTTTGGTCACCACGATGTAAAAAAGATGTGGAGACTCTAGAAAGAGTGCAGAGAAGAGCAACCAAGATGATGAGGGGGCTGGAGTCCTAGTGGACAACCATTTAAATATGAGCCAGCCGTGTGCAGCAGCTGCCAAAAAAGCCAACACAGTTCTAGGCTGCATCAACAGAGGGATAGAATCAAGATCACATGAAGTGTTCATTCCGCTTTATAATGCCTTGGTAAGGCCGCACTTGGAATTCTGCATCCAGTTTTGGTCGCCACAATGTAAAAAAGATGTGGAGAGTCTAGAAAGAGTGCAGAGAAGAGCAACAAAGATGATTAGGAAGCTGGAGGGTAAAACATATAGAGAATGGTTGCTGGAATTGGGTATGTGTAGTTTGATGAAAAGAAGGACTGAGGATGACATGATAGCAATCTTCCAATATCTCAGGGGCTGCCACAAAGAAGAGGGAGTCAAGCTCTTCTCCAAAGCACCTGAGGGTAGAACAAGAAGCAATGGGTGGAAACTAATCAAGGAGAGAAGCAACTTAGAACTAAGGAGAAATTTTCTGACAGTGAGAACAATTAATCAGTGGAACATCTTGTCTCCAAAAGTTGTAAATGCTCCAAAACTGGAAGTTTTAAAGAAGAGATTGGATAAACATTTGTCTGAAGTGGTGCAGGGTCTCCTGTTGAGCAGGGGGTTGGACTAGAAGACCTCCAAGGTCCCTTCCAACTCTGTTGTTCTATTCTATTCTATTCTATTCTATTCTATTCTATTCTATTCTATTCTATTCTATTCTATTCTATTCTATTCTATTCTATTCTATTCTATTCTGTGCTGTTCTGTGCTGTGCTGTGCTGTGCTGTGCTGTGCTGTGCTGTCCTATCCTATCCTATCCTATCCTATCCTATCCTATCCATTACCTAGTTCCCTTCGCAATTCATCCTAGGATTTAGCCTCCAGATTCCTTATCATCCTTGTTGCTCTTCTCTGCGCTCTTTCTAGAACTTCTGCATTTTATTTTATTTCATTTTATTTGTATCGTGGTGACCAGGACTGGATGCAGCATAGGTAGTCCTTGATTTATGACCACAACAGAGCCCAACATTTCTGTGGCTAAGCAAGGCAGATGTTGTGAATTTTGCCCCATTTTACGACGTTTCTTGACCCGGTTGTTAAGTGAATCGCTGCAGTTCTTATGTTAGTAACACTGTTGTTAAATGGATCTGGATTCCCCGTGGACTTTGCCTGACATGACCCCAGGATGTTGCCACCGTCATAAATACGAGTCAGTTGCCAAGCACCCGAATTTTGATCCCGTGCCCGTGGAGATGTCTCAAATGGTCGTAAGTGTGAAAAATGGACTTTGGTCCCTTTTTTTCAATGCAGTCCCTAAACGAACTGTTGTAAGTCAAGACCTAACTGTACAATTCCCATTTTTTAAAAAATTAGATTTATATGCTGCCCTTCTCCGGAGACTTAGGGCGGCTTACAAGGCGTTAAGCAACAGCCTTCATACTTTTGTATATGTTATACAAAGTCAGCTTACTGCCCCCACAAATTGGGTCCTCAGTTTACCTACCTTAGAAAGGATGGAAGGCTGAGTCAATCTTGAGCCTGGTGAGATTTGAACTTGCAATAATTGCAGACAGCTGAATGTTAATAACAGGCTTTTAGTCTGTTGAGTTAGCCAGGCTCCTTACTAGGCTTCTTTTGGCAGCTGCAGCCAAACTATGTGGTTAATTCCCAATTTTGTTTCTGTTTTTTTTTCCCACCTTTCTTTGGGTCAAAAAACCCTGAGATTCCACCATTTCCACATTTTGGCGTTTTGCACTTCAGAGATTTAATTTGATACAGCAAATAAATTGATTAGGCCCTGCCTCATTTATCTCTATTTTCATCCCTTTTCCAAGCCTGTCAGCCCTACCGTGGTTTTGATAATGCCACGTCCTCCATTCCCCCTTTTCTATCTGTTGTTTTCAGATCCGGCCTCTGATTTCAAGCAATTCCCTCCTTTCCATTTTCTGTGGTAAATGTACCAAATTGCCCTTCTTTCCCACCCCCCCCAACCTCTATATCTAATTTGATCTAGATAATAATAGTTTCCCCTTTAATCACTGCCCGCTTCGCACAGATTGGGAACAAAAACGAGATGTAGTCACATCCATATTATTGTGATCCTCTGCATCATTTGATACACGGTGAATACGATCTCTTTTCAGGATTTCGGTATGGCTCGCTTCAAGGCAGCCTTTGATCTATTTCCCTCCCCCCCCCCCCCAAAAAAAATAATGCTTTTAGGAGAAGATAAATCTATCTTATTACAGAAAAAGGACACAAGATTTGTTTGGATGAGAACACCATGTTTTTCAGTCGCCTTAAAAACTCGGCTGATAGTACAGGTGGTATTTAACAGAGGCAGTGGTGAAATCCAATTTTTTTTTACTACCGGTTCTGTGGGTGTGGCTTGGTGGGCATGGCAAGGGAAGGCTACTGCAAAATCTCCATTCCCACCCCACACCAGGAGAGGGATACTGCAAAATCCACTTTCCCACCACACTCCTGGGGGAAGGATATTGCAAAATCTCCATTCCATCCCCACTCCTGGGGGAAGTATATTGCAAAATCCCCATTCCCTCCCCACTCCTGGGGGAAGGATATTTCCAAACAGAGGTGGTATTTGCCGAGTCTCCAAACTGCTCAATATTTCCGCTACCGGATCTGTCAGAACCTGCTAGATTTAACCGCTGAATAGAGGGGCAAAAAAATAAGAAGAAACTTTCCATCAGTATTCAGGCTAGTTTTCTTAAGTGAACCAATATCATTCTTCAAGAACATTTCCTATTCCGAAGATCCTTATTAATTTCCTGTGATCATTTCATTTTTTAAAGTGATCTTTCTTCTTAATAACAAAATAATAACAGATTAATAGAGTTGGAAGGGACCTTGTAGGTCATCTAGTCCAACCCTCTGCCCAAGCATGAGACCCTACAACATTTCTGACAGATGGTAGTCCAGTCTCTTCTTGAAAGCCTCCAGTGATGAAGCTCCCACAACTTCCAAAGGCAATTTCTGTTCCATGGGTTGATGGTTCTCACTGTCACAAAATTTCTCCTTATTTCCAGGTTGAATCTTTTTTTGATCAGTTTTCATCCATAGCTTCATCTCTGGCCTTCAGGTGCTTTGGAAAATAGCTTGACCCCCTCCTCTCTGTGGCAGCCCCTCGAATATTAGAACACTGCTATCACGTCCCCCCTGGTCCTTCTCTTCACTAGACTAGCCATGCCCAGTTCCTGCAACTGTTCATTGTATGTTTTAGCCTCCAGACCCCTAATCATCTTGGTTGCTCTTCTCTGCACTCTTTCTAGAGTCTCTACAACTTTTTTACAGTGTGACCAGAACTAGATGCTGTATTGTAAGTGTGGTCTTAACTTAACCTGTTGAGCTATCTGAGAGCCTCAGATAGCGCAACAGGCTAATAGCCTGTTATTAAAATTCAGCTGTCTGCAATTATTGCAAGTTTGAGGCTCAAGGTTGACTCAGCCTTCCATCCTTTCTAAGGTAGGTCAATTGAGGACCCAGTTTGTGGGGGCAATAAGCTGACTTTGTATAAAATATACAAAAAGTATGAAGGCTATTGCTTAACGCATTGTAAGCCGCCCTGAGTCTCCGGAGAAGGGTGGCATACAAATCTAATTTAAAAAAAAAAAAACCTAAGGCTTTATAGCAGGGGTGAAATCTAAAATTTATTTATTTATTTATTTATTTATTTGTCCAACTTGTATGCCGTCTTTCTTCAAAGACTCAAGGCAGCTTACAATGTATTTAAAAGCCATATATAAAACATTAAAAATTAAACCATTAAAAACAATTAAAACCCATTCACACCATTCATGGCCGGATCTCACCAAATCGCAACAGCGAGATCAATGGCCCCAGGCCTGCCGGAAAAGCCAGGTCTTCACTGCTTTTCAGAAGGCCAATAGGGTGGGATGGTCTGGATCTCAGGACGTAACTGGTTCCAGAGAGCTGGGGCAGCCACAGAGAAGACACTCCCCTGCAGGCCCGCCAGCTGGCACTTTTAGCTGACGGGACCCAGAGGACACCAATTCTGTGGGATCTTACTGGTCACTGGGAGCTATGTGGTAGAAGGCAGTCTCAAAGATAGCCTGGCCCTGAGCCATGTAGGGCTTTAAAGGTAATAACCAACACCTTGAATTGTGACCGGAGACCAATAGGGAGCCAGAGCAGCTCATGGAGAATTGGCGTAATGTGGGTGTACCTAGGTGCACCCACGACAGCTCTCGAGGCTGCGTTCTGGACCAACTGTAGTCTCCAAACACTTTTCAAGAGTAGCCTCTTGTAGAGCACGTTGCAATAATCTAACCGTGAGGTGACAAGGGCATGAGTGACTGTGAGGAGAGCCTATTGATTCAAGTAGGGTCACAATTGGTGCACCAGGCAAACCTGTGCAAAGGTCCCCCTAGCCACAGCTGACAGATGTTGCTCCAATCTTAGCTGTGAGTCTAGGAGGACACCCACATTCTGAGCCCATTCTGAGGGGGACAATTTCTCTCCCCCCCCCGAACCAAGGATGGACAATCAGCATGGTCTTTAGGAGGCAATACCCACAGCCACTCGGTCTTGTCTGGGTTAAGTCTGAGCCTGTTGACTCCCATCCAGACCCTCACGGCCTCCAGGCACCGGCACATCACATCCACCACCTCACTGAATTGACGCAGGGTAGAGATATACAGCTGGGTATCATCAGTGTATTGCTGATACATCACCCTTTATCATTGGATGATCTCACCCAGCGTCTTCATGTAGATGTTAAATAGGAGGGGAGAGAGGACCGAGCCCTAAGCACCCAACAAACGAGGGGCCTAGGGGTTGACCTCTGTCCTCCTACCAACACCGACTGTGACCGACCAGAGAGATAGGAGAAGAACCACCATAACATGGTGCCTCCCACTCCCTTAGTCGTCCCAGAAGGATACTATGATCAATGGTATCGAAAGCAGCTGAGAGGTCAAGTAGTACCAAAATGGAGGAATGACCACCATCTCCGGCTTGCCAGAGATCATCCATCAGCGTGACCAAGGGAGTTTTTGTGCTGTAGCTAGACCTGAAGCCAAACTGAACAGGGTCTAGATAATCCATTTCCTCCAATGACCGCAGGATGGATGGATGGATGGATGAATGGATGAATGGATGGATGGATGGATGGATGGATGGATGGATGGATGGATGGATAGATAGATAGATAGATAGATAGATAGATAGATAGATAGATAGATAGATAGATAGATAGATAGATAGATAGATAATTTTATTTCTATACCACCCCTCTCCTGAAGGACTCAGGGCGGTGTACAGCCAGGTAAAAACACAATACAAATATCACAATTTAAATTTAAAAATTATTAACAGTATTAAATTTAAGGTCGAAATTAGCTAAGAACCCCAAAAAATTTAAGAACTCCAAAAATTAAAACTGAATTATGAAGCTAGCCCTGCCTGTCGGAAGAGCAGGGTCTTAAGAGCACAGCGGAAAACTCGGAGGTCAGAGATCATGTGTATGTCCGGGGGCAGTTCATTCCAAAGGGCAGGGGCTCCCACAGAGAAGGGTCTCCCCCTGGGTGTCACCAGCTGACATAATTTGGCCGACAGCACCCTGAGGAGTCCCTCTCTGTGGGAGCAAACCATAGAGGGGGGTCGGTGGGAGGCTATTGGTAGCAGAAGGCGGTCTCGTAGATATCCAGGTCCTAAGCCATGGAGCGCTTTAAAGGTGGTAATCAATATCTTGAATCGCACCCGGAAGACCACTGTGAGCCAGTGCAGCTTGTGCAGGAGAGGTGTTACATGGGTGCAACAAAGGGAAGGACAAAAAGGGAGGAAGGAAGGAATTAAGAAGGAAAGAAAGGAGGGAGGGAGGGAGGGAGGGAAAGGAAGTAAAGAAGAGAGGGAAAGAGGGAAGGAAGGAGAAAAGGGAGGGCAGGAGGAAGGGAGGAAGGAATTAAGGAGGGGGAGGGAGGAAAGAAAAGAGGGAAAGAGAGAAGGAAGGAGAAAAAGGGAGGGAGGAAGAAAGGAAAGAAGGGAGAGAGGGAAAAGGAAGGAGAAAAAGGAAGGGAGGGAGGAAGAGAGGGGAGAGGGAGATAGTTGTATTGACTTAATTCACACAATATCCTAAGCATGGGTAATGTTAACCTTGGCTTGCTTTTTTCCACGGTTGACACACAGTGTAAACCCAGAAAATGTTAATTTAGTTACCACGTTGCATGTTAAATAAACGTAGTCTTTCTATCACTCTCTTCTCTTTGCGTCCCCTGTTGGATGACCAACAACAAATTTCTTTCCAGGGCCTCAGCTTGCCAAAACCTAATTACTTTCTGAAGGATTTTGAGAATCGCCCAAGGGTCATAAGTAAAAGTTTGTCCGTCCAAAAGGTTAAATTCTTGACTTCACCCCCTGCTGGAATGGAGTCCAGCTCTGCATTCTGTATTGAAAATCCCTCCGTCTTTGTTTCTCCCTTTCCATTTACAATGCTCTTTTTTTTTCTTTTTTTTTTAGAAAAAAAAATTACATTTGAAAAAGCAGATTTTGGAATTCCCTGGTTTGGAGCATAAAATGTAAATTCTCTTTCAGACTTGCAAATGATATAAGTTTGAGCAAAGACCTACGCCAAGGTGTTTCTTTGGAAGTCACCTGGCTGTGGTCTCTAACAATGGAGGGCAGAATTCATGATGGCCTTCCAAAAATTGCCAATAACTTTAAAATAATGCAACCTTTATTAAACACCGTGTTAAATTACCTCTCTGTTTTGGTCCCTCATACAGGCAGCCAGGATTTCAGATTGGATTTGGCATTTTTAAATCTACCTATCAAGTCCTTTCCCAAAGACCTGGGATAGGCAGATATGGATATTAAAGATCTCGTCACAGGTGATAAGCTATTCTGAGTACAACTGCCTTTTGTAATAGGTGGTGAATTTGTCAATGCCAATGATACTTAAATGGTGGTCCAGTTGTTTTGGGATTGCACCCAAGGCACCTACTAATATTGGTACAACCATTGTTTTCTTTTGCCACAGTCATTCTATTCAGTGAACTAGGGCTGCATAAAAATCTTGGTTTACGTAGGAAGAACCTGGCTAAAGAGAAATACACATAAAGCCTACAAAAATAAAATTATACATACATACATACATACATACATACATACATACATACATACATATAGGTCTTTGGTTATTCGGGTCTTCTCCCGCGTAGAATTGGAAGTATCTTGGCGACGTTTCGACGAAGTCTCATTCGTCATCTTCAGGCTGGTGTTCTCGGCTTCGTTCTTCCAGGAGCAAATTCTACGCGGAGAAGACCCGAATAGCCAAAGACCTACATACAAACACCCGCGAAAACCTCAAAAAACAAATATATATATATATAATTTTGTTTTATATATAATTTTCGTAGGTCTTTATCTGCATCATTCTTTATGCCAGGCTTTTCCTACATAAATCAAGATGTTTCACAGCCATAGTTCAGTGAAACATAGACATATTATGTATGGCCTAGTGCAGTGATGGCTAACCTTTTTGTAGACACGTGTCGAAAGTGAATGCAATGCCCCCCTGCGTGCCTCACCCCCTGCGCATGTGTGCATGACCCCCTGTGCTCCCCCACCCCCTGTTCATGGGCATGTAACTCTCCCCTGCTCCCCAACCCTCCCAATGCATATGCATGCAACCCCCCCGTGCCCCATTTTGAGCCTAGTAGGCCTCCCTACAGCCTCCTGGGACCAAACATGGACCGCGGAGGGCGTGCCATTACCCCCCGCTCCCCCCCCCGCGCCACCGACATGCATGAGCGACCTCCTGTGCATGCATGCGTATGTGCCACTCCCACAAAATCAGCTGGCTGGCAGGAGGCACACATACTTGCATGGTGGAGCTGAGCTGTGGATCACGTGCCATAGGTTCGCCATCACCGGTCTAGTTGTTAAGGCACCAGGCTAGAAAGTGGGAAAACATGATTTCCAGTGTTGCCTTAGTCATGTAAGCCAGATGGATGACTTTGGGCCAATCACCAGGAGACTGTGAGTTCTAGTCCCGCTTTAGGCATGAAAGGCAGCTGGGTGACTTTGGGCCAATCGCCAGGAGACTGTGAGTTCTAGTCCCGCTTTAGGCATGAAAGGCAGCTGGGTGACTTTGGGCCAATCACCAGGAGACTGTGAGTTCTAGTCCCGCTTTAGACATGAAAGGCAGCTGGGTGACTTTGGGCCAATCGCCAGGAGACTGTGAGTTCTAGTCCCGCTTTAGGCATGAAAGGCAGCTGGGTGACTTTGGGCCAATCGCCAGGAGACTGTGAGTTCTAGTCCCGCTTTAGGCATGAAAGGCAGCTGGGTGACTTTGGGCCAATCGCCAGGAGACTGTGAGTTCTAGTCCCGCTTTAGGCATGAAAGGCAGCTGGGTGACTTTGGGCCAATCGCCAGGAGACTGTGAGTTCTAGTCCCGCTTTAGGCATGAAAGGCAGCTGGGTGACTTTGGGCCAATCGCCAGGAGACTGTGAGTTCTAGTCCCGCTTTAGGCATGAAAGGCAGCTGGGTGACTTTGGGCCAATCGCCAGGAGACTGTGAGTTTTAGTCCCTTGCACCCAAGGCACCTACTAATATAGGTACAACCATTGCTTTCTTTTGCCACAGTCATTCTATTCAGTGAACTAGGGCTGCATAAAAATCTCAGTTTACGTAGGAAGAACCTGGCTTAAGAGAAATGCACCGTGCTCCTCCACCTCCTGTTCATGCACATATAACTCTCCCCTGCTCCCCAACCCTCCCAATGCATGTGCATGCAACCCCCCCGTGCCCCATTTTGAGCCTAGTAGGCCTCCCTACAGCCTCCTGGGACCAAACATGGACTGCGGAGGGCGTGCCATTACCCCCTGTTCCCCCCCCCCGCGCCCCCGCACATGCATGAGCGACCTCCTGTGCATGCATGCGTATGTGCCACTCCCACAAAATCAGCTGGCTGGCAGGAGGCAGTGAGTTCTAGTCCCGCCTTAGGCACGAAAGGCAGCTAGGTGACTTTGGGCCAATCACCAGGAGATTGTGAGTTCTAGTCCCTTCATAGACATAAAAGCCAGCTGGGCCAGTGCCACTCTCTCAGCCCAACTCACCTCACAAGGTTGTTGTTGTGGGAAAAATAAGAGGAGGAAGGATACGTTGGATATGTTCTCCACCTTGAGTTATTTGTAAAAAATAATAAAGGTGGCATACAAATAAATGAATCGAATCATGTTAGCTGAGATCGATTTGGGGCCCAATAATATACGAAGACACGCTGGATTATTTATCATGAACAAGTCTTTATTTGTTTACATCTGCTTCGTTACAGGTAACATCAGGAACTGCTGTGGCAACAACAGGGGGAGACCTTAAATACCCAGGAGGTGGAGTTACAGGTAACAGGAGGGGGAAGAAGGAGGGGTTAGGTTTGTTTAAGCTGGTTAACTCTTGACATGCCAGGGTACAATGTTGAGTATGCCCAGGGAGAACATTTACTTGTAACAAATCCCCCTCTAAATGCTTATCCCTGGGACTGACAGTCTCAACCTGGTTGATGCCCATGGGTAGAACACAGAGTTTGGAAGTAAGGTATGAGTGCTGTTTAACTGGTAAGGGTTTTGTGAGTATGTCTGCTGTTTGATGCTCGGTGTCACAGTGTGTAATGGTAACGAAACCTGATTTGTGAAGTTGCCTTACGTGTTTGTTCTTGATGTCAATATGTCTTGACCTATGGCCTATGGCATCTGATGTGGAAATTTCTATTGCTGCTTTGTTATCTTCATAAATTTGGATGGGATGTATGGGTTCGGCCCAGACGTTAGTCAGCAGCTCATCGAACCAAACGAGGTTGTTTACGGCCTTGGATAAGCAAATATACTCTGCCTCAGTGGTGGAGGTGGCTACTAGGTTTTGCTTACCGGTATACCAATATACTGGGCAGTCATTTAAGAAGAAAACGTACCCAGAAGTACTTTTCCTACTTTTGGTGTCGCCTGCCCAATCAGCATCAGCGTAGCAGTAGAGGAGAGGTTTCTTGCTGGTATTGGGCTCTAATTTGAGGCAGTTATTGATACTGTACTTCAGATATCTAAGTATTCTTTTTATTGCTTCCCAATGGAATACTGTGGGGTTGGCTACGTGCCTTGAGAGTAGGTTTACGGGCAGGGCAATATCCGGCCGTGTCCAGTTAGCAATGTACAACAAGGAGCCTATTGTGGATCTGTACAGGGTGTTTTCTGGGAATTGGAGTGAGTCATTGTACACGTTTTTTTGAAAGTCTGCTAACATGGGAGTTTCACAGGGTTTGGCACCTGACATATTGCATTTAACAAGAAGTTCGCTGATTTTTTTCTTTTTGGCTTAGAAGGAAACCCTTGGGTGATCTGGTAACGTGTACTCCAAGGTATTTGTTGATACCCCCCAATGATTTGAGAGAAAAGTGTTTGCCCAGTTTACTTGCGAAGACATCGCAATCCTCTTTGTTCTTACTTATGAATAATATATCATCCACATATATGAGGACGTATTCTATGCCTCCGTTGTTTTTCCTGGTGAAAAGACAGTTATCGGCCAAGGTAGCCTTGAACCCCATAGACTCCAATACTTTGACCAGACAATCATACCATTGTTTACCCGACTGTTTAAGCCCGTATAGACTCTTATTCAGTAACCAGGTGTCGCCCTTGGTGGTGTCTTTACTAGGTGGAGCTCTCACGTAAATTTCTTTGTCTAATTTGGCGTGTAGGTAGGCTGTTTGTATGTCATATTGCTGCACTTCAAGACCTAGGGTGGCTGCGATGACCAGTGCGCTTTTGACACTCTCGGGCCTTACAGTTGGTGAGTATGTCTCTGTGTAATCATCGGGGAATCTTTGGGCGAATCCTTGTGCTATGAGCCTGGCCTTGTATAGATTCTGGCCCTCCTCTAAAGTCTTTACTTTAAAGACCCATTTTGTCCCAATGACAGTCTTACCCTCCGGTGCCTTAGATGGTGTGTATACATTTAGCTCCCTAAGACTGTTCATTTCTTTTTCCATTGCGGCTTCCCATTTTTGTCTTTCTTCCAATGGCAACTTTGTTATCTCGCTATATGTCTCAGGGGTGACGGGTTCTGTTTGCAAGTGCATGACGTAATCATCAAATCTTTTTGGTTTTTGGTTCCTATTGTTTCTGACTGGCCTACCTTGCAGGGTCTCTGCGTCGTGCATGTATCTTGCCTCTTTATTAGTGAGTGAATCTACTTTCTGTTTGGGTTGGAGTGATTTTTGTGTGTAGTTGTCGTATGGGTGATCAGTATTGTCTGATTTCTGCTGACTGTTCTCTACCTGGTGGTGTAATTCATTGAGGTGTATTTTTGACCAATTAGCCTGTTCGTGAAAAATGGCAGATCTGGAGATGATGAATTTGTTGTTACTGTCTATAAACCTGTATCCTTTCGTGCCTGTCTCATAACCCATGAATCTAAGTCGTTTTGATATTTTGTCTCCCTTTCTACGGAGTTGTCTGGGTATATGCACATCTGCTGTGACTCCAAAGATGTGGAGATGGGATATCCTTGGCTTTCTATTGTACATCACCTCGTAGGGTGTCATGTTGAGCACACTTGACTAGAGTCTGTTGATCGTGTAATTTGAATAAACCAGGGCTTCGGCCCAGAAGTGTTGGCCAAGCCCAGCGTCCTCGAGGACGCACCTCATCATCGTCTGCAATGCCGAATTTTTGCATTCTGTGACGCCATTTTGGAATGGTGAAAATGGCGATGACTTAAAGTGCAGGACGCCCTTTGACCTCAGCCATTGGGAGAAGTCATTAGACAAGAACTCTGATCCCCTGTCAGTCATGATTTTCTTGATTTTTGTGTTGTGCTGTGTTTCCCCACGCTTATAGAATTCCTTAAATTTTTGGTAGATTTCACTTTTGTATTTTAGGGTGTACACAAAGCCGTAGCGGCTATAGTCATCTACTATAGTTAAGAAGAACCTCTTACCATACTTTATGGAAGGCCTAAGTGGGCCTACGAGGTCCATGTGTACCATTTCAAATATGTGATCCATTGAGCGTGTGGCCTTTTTGGGTTTGGGGGCTACCTTTAGTTTAGAGCGCTTACATATAGAGCAGTCCAAGTAAGTTTTGCAGTTTTTTATTCTTGAACCTTCAGTACAATCATTAACCTTTTGAATAACCGGGAAGCTAGCGTGTCCTAACCTGCGGTGCAGTAGATGTGCGCACTCATCATGGAGCGGTTTCCCTATATTAACCTTTTCTTTGTCTTGTATGCCTTCCCTGCGGGGTTGGGTACCCTCCTCCTCTTGTTCTTTGTTGCCCTCGGTGTCTTCTTTGGTGTTGGCCCTGTCTGCGTAAAGGAAGGGTAGTCCCCCTCTAATTGTGATTTTTCCTACGATTGTGTTTCCTTTGGTCATGGTGATTCCCCGCTCTTTAATGCTAATTTCTATTCCTGCCTCCTTGCTGAGTTTCAAGGAGGCGAGTGTGTTGTGGGGTATTTCTGGTACCAACAACACTCTTTCTAGTTTTCCTAATTTGGGGAGGGTTACGTTGCCTTTCCCTGTCACTCTCACGTCATTTTGATTAGCCACTTTGATTAAGTAATTTTCCTCTGTGAAAGAAGAGAGGAGTTCCCTTTCACATGTGGTGTGATTGGTGGCCCCTGAGTCAATGAGCCACCAGGACCCTTTTTCGTTTGTCTTGCTACTCTGTGTGGCCCCTCCTACTCTGCATAGGGATCCGTCTCTGCTATCCCTTGAGTTGTCTCTGCTTTCTTTCTTCTCCCAGGGCCTGGGGGAATCCCTTCGTCTCATCCTGCTGTCATGGTGGCGCCTATCCGTGTGCCTTTCGCGTGGTTCATGTTTGTATCTATCCCTGTGCCCTTTGGTGCAATCCCGTTTGTAGTGACCTCTTCGCCCGCAGTTATAGCACTCTGGGGAGTCGCGGGTGGTGTCAGTGAAGGCCACTCTTCGTGTTTGTTTATGCTCTCTGTGAATCACCTGGTGTTCCTTTCTGTGATTGTCCTCTGCTATAAGTAGATTGGATAGGCTGTCTATTGTCATGTGGCCTAGGCTAAGTATGTTGAGTTGTGTAAGGAATGTTCGCCAGGAAGGGTCTAGTGAATTGAGGATGATACTCTTCATGATCTGCTCTGACACAATTTCTCCCCTTAGTTGCAATTCTGCCCTAGTTGCATTTAATTCCATTAAATACTCCCCCATTGACACCCCTGGTTTAATCCTAGCTGAATAGAAGTCCTTGGAAATTTTAGTTGTAGTGGCTACACTGTCGCTATAAAAATACCCAAATATTTTCTGAACAACATCATGTACAGTCAAATTATTTTCAATGCTATAATAAATGGTGGGTGATAGGCTAGAGATAAGGAGGCAAAATGCCTTGTGGTGCATGCAGTCCAGTTCAAATGTCCATGGTGTATCAGGTGGGTCAGTTATAAAAAACATCATATTTTCTTTTAGAAATAAAACTTGGAGTTGCTGATAGCACTCCATTAAGTTTGAACCCTCCATTTTTAAAATAGGAAACCCATTTGGTAAGTTTCCTGTGTTATTTTGTGTATTACTCACAGGTGGGTGTTGCTGTCCATGGTACTTGACATGCTGGAAATAGCAGAGCGGCTCAGGAACGCTGGTAGGTAGTTTAAAAGTCCCTCCTTGCATTTTTTTTTCTCTTTTGATCCACAGGAGCTTCTGCGCATGCGCGGCGTTCATTTCGGCTGGGACTTCGTCGAGGAAGGACCTCTTCGTCTCCGCTCCAGCTTGGCTGTCTGTCCAAGATGGGAAGGCCTCCGCTCCGGCTCCAGATGTCCAGCGGTGGTCAAGGAAGGCTGTTCTCTCCGCTGGACGGCTCCTGGTCTCTCTCTGCGGCGGCGGTGGCGGCGGCGGTGAGTATTCTCTCCATTCGATTCCTTCTGGCAGGCGCGGCTTGGGAATGGGGTGGCGTATCGCAACCGGGGGGGCTGCGGCGTCGGTGGGTCCTCAGCGGCGTCCGCGTCCCTTGGTCGGCAGTTGGGGGGTCTTCTCTTTTCTCCCTTGGGTTTTTTAGCGTTTTTCGGAAGCCCCTTTAAAATTTTTATTTTTGTCCCGAAGGCGGTGGTGAGCGTTTTTATCGCTTCTTCCACCGCCTGATCACTAGGAATGTCCTCGGGGGGTGATTCCTCACTTTCTTCTGAGGAATCATCATTATTTTGTAGTTTTTGGGGTGCAGGCGCTTCATTGGTTGGCGGATCTGCATATTCAAATTTGGTTTTTTGGAGGTCGGCCATCTTTTTTGGCCAGGTGTTCAAAGATGGCCGCCAGTCTTGATTTTGCGCGGGAATCCCCCCCCTCAGCCTTTGGAATATAATAGTTTTGGGGGGGTTTCTTACCGGGCTCGTGTCCGGTCGTCTCGCTTGTTGCCTTTGGATCTTCCTGGCCTCGTTCTGTCTTTGAATGAGGTAGCTGATGCCGGCCAGGAGATCTTCGTCCATTGCAGGGGTTTCTAGCAGGCTCATCATTTCTCTCCTGAGTCTGCTGGTTTCCTTTTGTTGGATTTTTTCTTCGTTTAGGTCTTTTTGCCCCTGTTCATCATCCGATGAATAGTCTTTGGGGCTGTTTTCTTTTTCTTCTTCCGAAGTCATTGGCGTTGCCATGTCTTCAATTGGGTTTTGTTGTTTTTCCCGCCTTTTGGTCTCTGACCTCGTCTGCGGTCTTTTTGGCATGTCTTCTGATTATTGGGTTGCCCAACCATCGACTGCTACCATTTTGTTAGCTTAGATCGATTTGGGGCCCAATAATATACGAAGACACGCTGGATTATTTATCATGAACAAGTCTTTATTTGTTTACATCTGCTTCGTTACAGGTAACATCAGGAACTGCTGTGGCAACAACAGGGGGAGACCTTAAATACCCAGGAGGTGGAGTTACAGGTAACAGGAGGGGGAAGAAGGAGGGGTTAGGTTTGTTTAAGCTGGTTAACTCTTGACATGCCAGGGTACAATGTTGAGTATGCCCAGGGAGAACATTTACTTGTAATAAATCAGTATATAAATGAATAGAATCATATTGTGCCAATAATGTAGACCTCCTTTTTTTAAAAAAAAAAATATAATAATGTTACAATAGCTGTGTTTTTTTTTCATACAGTTCCTTGCACATTTTTGTCTGTTTTTCTTTGCATTTATTTGATTCTGCTTGCTTTATACATTTAAAATTGGTGATACTGCCAGAGACGGCACTCAGTCAAGAATGCAAATTAATAGCATTTATTTGAAAGCTCTTGTGAAACTACTGTATGGGATTCTAATAATTTCTTCTTCTTCTTCTTCTTCTTCTTCTTCTTCTTCTTCTTCTTCTTCTTCTTCTTCTTCTTCTTCCTCTTCCTCTTCCTCTTCCTCTTCTTCTTCTTCTTCTTCTTCTTCTTCTTCTTCTTCTTCTTCTTCTTCTTTTTCTTCCTTACTCTCCTGATTTCCATTGGATTTTCTAAAATGTCTTTATGGGATTACAGATAATCCTTGAGATACAACAGTTCATTTAGTGACCATTCAAAGTTCCAACAGCACCGGGAAAAAATGACTTATGACCGCTTTTCACACTTACGACCATTGTAGCATCCCCTTGGTCATGTGATCAAAATTTTGGACACTTGGCAATTGATTCACATTTATGATGGTTACAGTGTCCCAGGGTCATGGGAACACCTGTTCCAACCTTCACTTAACGAACATCTTACTTAACAACAGAAATATTGGGCTCAGACTTCCGGTGGCGCCTTCCTCGTCGGCGGCGGGCTCCTCCATGCCCGCCGGCATCCCGCCGCGTTAGAGCCGCCTCACAGCTGGCAGGCGGCTCGAACAACCTGCTCCTCAGCGGGAGGAGCAGGCAGAGCTCCTGGGGGTGAGGCAGGGCCCCCTGAGTCGCCCCAGGATCGTTTCGTTTGTCCTGGGGAGGGCTCAGAAGGATGGCCCCCTCCATACCTCCAGAGAAGCTCCGCGACGGGACTGTCCTCCGCTAAGCAATTAGCGGAGCCAGACGCTGGAAGCAACACCACAGCGTCTATGGAGTAAGCTGAATAAGAAAGAAGCAAAAGAAAAGAAAAGAAAGAAGCAAAGATGAAGCAAGTATGGATTTTTAAAACTGATTTTTCTACTGATTTTTTGGAAGAGTAACGAGAGGAGGGGGGAAGGAGAGGAAGAGAAGTGAAAGTTCCTAAGAAAGTTTTTTTTTAAAAAATGGCGACTGGTCTTAATTGAAAGAATGCCAGAGTGATTGAAAACGGAAGCTTTGAAATGAATGCCTTCCTATGGGAGAGTCACTTAAAGTAAACAGAATTTTTTTTTTCTCTTCCCTTTTTTCTTGGATATCTTTTTTAAAGTAAAGTATGGCAAAGTGAAGTAGTATACTAAAGCCATTTAAAGTAAAATAAAGATGACTAAAGGAAGGGGGGGCTCCCCCTTGAGCCAGTTAAAGAATAAAGCTGAGATGATGCAATTGTCTGGATTGGCAGAAGGGGACTTAAAAGAACTTATAACAACTCCTTTATTGAGTGTAGTTGACAAAATTAAAAACTCACAGAAGAATCTTGTGGATTTGATTGCTGGAAAGCATGACCAATTAAGTCAAACTATTGTTAAAGTAATTTCAGACCTTTCAAATGTGGTGATTGAAATGGAGGAGAAAGTAACTGAAATTAGCAGTGAAATTGGCTCCCAGATTCAAGAAATACAAGAAAGGTTTGTGAAAGCTGAGATTAGTAATCAGACTACACAGAATGATATTATCATGCTTCAAATTAAAATTATGGCCTCTGCTATCAGAGTAAGAGGTATTAAAGAAAACCAGAGAGATTTAAAAGCAACTATTGCAAAGGTTCTTGCTGAACTACTAGAGCTTGAGGATGAGATAATTCTTGGTTGTATAGAGAAAGCTTACAGAGTCAACTCACGAGTAGCCAAACAAAGGAACTTATCCAGAGATGTTGTTGTCTACTTTACTGATAAAAGGTTGAGAGATGACATCTTACAAAGGTCCTACTCTGCCAGAGTGCAAGTAGAAGGTGAACAAATTAATATTTTTAAAGAATTACCATCGAAGGTTTTAAAGAAAAGGAAAGAATTTGCTTTCTTAACTAAAGAATTGAAGAAAAGTAATATCCCATTTAGATGGGACTTACCAGCCGGTATAATTTTTAGATATCACGGAGTGAGATATTGCTTGAATACTATTGAAAAAGCGGAACATTTTTATAAAAATATTTTTAAGGGAGCTTTGAAAGACCTTAAGAATAAGAAACAAGAAAGAGAGCTTGTAAAAGGTAAACAGAAGGATGAGACTCAAAGAATGAATCAAAGAATGTTAAAAGAACAAGGAGCGCAATCTGGTTTCTTGGAGGATCTTACTATGGACTTCTCAGATGGGAAAATAAACTACATCAGTGAACCTAATCTAGGAGCACTGGACCTTGAACTGCTGGAGCAAGATTCAAGAAATACTATTATTCAAGATGATCAGCAGCAGAGGTCCAATGCTCCGCAAGAAAAGGATGGTGATATCGAACAGCAGGAACCAGATTCTAACGAGGAAATTCGAGAGTTAACTAATGAGTGTCTTAAAGTCCTTCATCAGATGCAGTTGTTATCAGAAAGCTTGGACAATCTTGGATACCGGTTATAAAATTCCTAAAGTTTATATGGATTTGGATTTATGGATTATAAAGTCTTCATCCTGACTTGGAGTTTCTTTTTTTTTATTCTGAATTGGATTTAACATCTTGAGCAAGTTTAACAGAGGGCTGCAATGGTAGCAGCATTTTGTGATTATCCGATTATAGTTTTTCTTTTGGAACTAGCAGCGTTCTGTGATTATCCTATTATAGTTTTTTTTGGAACTTACAATCTAAGAGGAAGGAATGGAAATGAAAATATCTCACAACCAGAAGGAGTGAATAATAACGGGTGGCAGGATTTGAAATAGTTGTTATAAGAACATCTGGGAATGCAGCTGCTAGAACTTTTTTTTCTTTTTGATTTTTTTGTCATTAAGGTTTGGTGGAGCTGCATTGGGGTTTTTTTTTTTTTTTTATGTTGTAATAGAATACGTTAGTTTGAATGTTTCTACCTGGAGGAGTGAATATCTTCGTGGTTGGATGTTATCTATATAGTAGCAGTGTTTTGTGATTACCCTATCATGGTTTTTTTTGGAAATTATTATCTAAGAGGAAAGAATGGAAATGAAAACGTCTTACAACCAAGAGTGGATAACAAAGGGTGGCAGGATTTGAAACAGTTTTTACAAGAACATTTGGATGCAGTCTCAAGGATTTCTATTTCCCTTTTTTTTTTATTCTTTTGTTAAGGCTTGGTGGAGCTGCATTGGGGTTTTTCTTTTTTGCTGAAATAGAATACGTTAGCCTGAATGATTCTACCTACAGGAGTGAACATCTTCTTGGTTGGATGTTATTCATATAAAGTCACACGGGGGGTTTATATGGAATGTTTTGTTTTACTGATGGGGGCAGACAGAAGATGAAGAGTATCGCAATTGGATATAGGTGAAGAAAGAAGAATTAACTTCAATCAGGAAGAAGAGAAGACTGTAATTCGAGTTATGGAAAATTATAATAATATATGTATGATTATATTATATTGCATGTTTTTTCCCTGAAGGGGGGATTTTAGTGTTTTTGAATTAGGGGGAGTAGTTCGGATTAAACTAGCTGGCATTATCTAATATGAATAAGTAAGGTATAGAATTTTGGAGTGATCGAGTATGGTATAGGATTAGTAATGTTAGTAATGTTTTTCTTATTTTA
The DNA here is from genome assembly GCA_030761175.1 of Masticophis lateralis. Taxonomy (NCBI): domain Eukaryota; kingdom Metazoa; phylum Chordata; class Lepidosauria; order Squamata; family Colubridae; genus Masticophis; species Masticophis lateralis. The sequence goes on along the minus strand of JAUDYJ010000002.1, from coordinate 278,175,299 downwards.
TTTTATTTTTTTCTTCTTTTTGTTTCTAAATTGGCTTAAATATTATAATGGCTATTCTTTTTTGGTGCCTTCTTTTATTATAATATTGTTAATTTTAGACAGATATTCATGTTTATAGGTTTCTCTTTGTATTATTTCATTTTATTTTATTTTTTTTCTTTCATCTTTTTTTTTTTTTAATTCTTTTCTTTCTCTCTTTTCTCTTCCTCTCAACTTAGATCAGAATAGAATTGAGTATATAATAGTATTTGTTTTTCTGGCTATTAAAAATTTTCGTTGTTGTTTTTCTTTTTAAGAAATATGCAGCGGAAGTCAGGGGTGGGATGGGGAGGGAGGGGCTGGGGTTGGGGGGAGGTTGGAGGGGATGGGAGGGGGGGTGGGGGCAGGGGTGAAAAAAGGGGGAAAAATTTTTTTGTTGTAAAACTTTTTCAATAAAAAAAAAAGAAATATTGGGCTCAATTGTGGTCATAAGTCGAGGACTATCTGTATTTTATGTTATTTTTTTGGTCATATTCCTACTTCTCAAATCTGTAATTACCTGTGAGGCTGAACATCACTAAAAATCAGCAATCATTATCGTCTGTTAATGAACCCATAATATCTTACGGGGTGGAGTCTGGGCAACTGAATGGCGCTGAGTGTTTCCTGGCCAGATGCCCTTCCTGTCACCAATGCGGAGTCATATTCAGCAGATATAATCTCAACATGCCTAGAGAGAGAAATATCTACCTCTACCTAGGATCGAACTCACAGCCTCCTGATTGTGAGGCGAGAGCTCCACCTCTAGGCCACAGCACCACTCCACTAAAAAGCAGCAATGATGTTTATAAATAGTGACCTCGTTTTGAACTGAAGTGATAGGAAGTGGCTGAACAGTAGAAATAGATGAATGGACTGGTTGAATTAGTATAAATTCACAGGGTGGGTATAAGGCACATATTGAAATACCATCACAAAAAGGTTCGTCACTGCATTAATCTTTAGCAACTAATTTGTGACAACTAGACCAGCGGTGGGTTCTACTTTCCTTTACTACTGGTTTGCAATGGGGCCGCATGCACAGAAGCTTCCTGATGACGTTTGGGTCAATGGGTGGAGCCTCCCACCAGTTTTACTACCAGTTCTATAGAACCAGTCTGAACCAGGGGCAACTCACCACTGAACTAGACACAAGAACGGTTTTTTCCCAAATGCTATCACTCTGTTAAACAAATAATTCCCTCAACACTATCAAACTATTTACTAAGTCTGCATTACTATTAATCTTCTCATCGTTCCCAACACCCATCTCTTCCCACTTATGACTGTATGACTATAACTTTGTTGCTTGTATCCTTAGGGTTTATATTGACCATTTCCCTATGACTATCATTAAGTGTTGTACCTTAAGATTCTTGATGAACGTATCTTTTCTTTCATGTACACAGAGAGTATATGCACCAAGATAAATTCCTTGTGTGTCCAATCACACTTGGCCAATAAAGAATTCTATTCTATTCTATTCTATTCTATTCTATTCTATTCTATTCTGTTCTGTTCTGTTCTGTTCTGTTCTGTTCTGTTCTGTTCTGTTCTGTTCTGTTCTGTTCTGTTCTATTCTATTCTATTCTATTCTATTCTATTCTATTCTATTCTATTCTATTCGGCATACATTAAATTGAAATTTCGTTGCATTCAGCTCTCAAAAGGGTCACCACCTCCAATCTATACTACATAAAAATGACAAATAAATAAATAAACAAAGAAACCATATATCCACATATATTGTATGTCACAGAGAATCAACAGTCTAGTTCTAATGTATAAAATATACATGGCGAGAAAAATGAACACACACACACACACACATACACACACACACACACACAAACCTGGCACCACATTTAAACTTTTGCATGCGGTCCCCCACTTAGTCCTCTTATTTGACTTACTAGAAGGGTCAGTGGTCTATGTTAGGCACAAACAACCAGAGACACATATGGCAGAGTTCAAGCTAACTACTTTATTGTGTTCTGTCTATAGCGCAGGAATCTCCCAAGTCTAACAGTAAGAATTAGATAAGGCTCCAAGGGACTTAGAGATGGTCAGTCCTAGCCTTTGTCTGATTGCACAGGGACTCTGAGCCTTTGGGGTCAATCACCAGGAGATGGTGAGTTCTAGTCCCACCTTAGGTATGAAAGCCAACTAGGTGACTTTGGGCCAGTCACTCTTTCTTTCAAACCAACTCACCACACAGGGTTGTGGGAAGGATAGAATCAGAACTGGAAGAGACCTTGGAGGTCTTCTAGTCCAGCCCCCTGCTCAAGCAGGAGATCCTATACCATTTCAGACAAGGGGCTGTCCAGTCTCTCCTTAAAAACCTCCATTGATGGAGCACCCACAACTTCTGAAGGCAACTTCTGTTCCACTGGTTAATTGTCCTCACTGTTAGGAAGTTTCTCCTTAGTTCCAGATTGCTTCTCTCCTGAATTAATTTCCATCCATTGTTTCTTGTCTTGCCTTCTGGAGCTTTGGAAAATAAGTTGAACCCTATCTTCTTTGTGGCAGCCCCTCAAATACTGGAAGACTGCTATCATGTCCCCCCTAATTCTTCTTTTCTTTAGACTAGCCAAACCTAAATTCTGGAACTGTTCTTCCAAGCCTTTCATCATCTTAGTTGCTCTTCTTTGCACTTTTTCCAAAGTTTCAACATCTTTTAACGTATTGCGGTGACCAAAACTAGATGCAGGATTCCATGGGTGGCCTTACTTTTTTTTTTCTTTTCTTTTTTAATAAAGTTTTTTTTTTTAAGACAAACAAACATTTAGTACATCATTCATTTCTTCCATGTGACATTTTGGTCTTATCTTCGAAGATTTCTTCTCTTCTCTATCTCTTCCATCTTCAATCTCACCAAGTCCATTACAAAGCTTTTCCGTTAGTGTAATATTCTAATTACAACAATTATTTTTTCCTCAATCTCTTTTAAAACTTATTTATCTCTCTTTTCTAACTAATAGTAAAATTTATTCCATATCCTAAAATATTCTGAATCCTCTCTTTCCTTTATCATCATAGTTAATCTATTCATTTCTACACACTCTATTTTTTTTAACTACTTCTCCCTCCAATGGTACATATTCTCTGCTTTCCAATTTTGTGCATAAACAATCCTTGCTGCTGTTATTACATGTATTATCAAATATACATTATCTTTACTAATTTTCTCTGGTAAGATACCCAATAGGAATAGTTCTGGTTTTAAATTTATACATTGTTGTATCATTTCCTCCACCCATAACTTAATTTTATTCCAGCTGAAGGAAAAAGCTACTGGGTGGCCTTACTAAGGCTTTATAAAGTGGTACTAATACTTCACGTGATTTTCATTTGATGCCTCTAGTTTATACAAATCAAGGATTGTATTGGCTTTTTTGGCTGCTGCCGCAGATGGCTGGCTCATGTTTAAATGATCGTCCACTAGGACTCCAAGGTCCCTCTCACAGTTCCTGTTTTTGAGCCAGGTTTCACCTAACCTGTACTTGTACTTTTGGTTTTTCCTGCCCAGGTGTAAAACTTTGCTTTTCTCCCCATTAAATTTCATTTTGTTGGATAGGGCTCATTGTTCAAGTCTGTCAAGATCATAATAGGAGGAAAGCATGTTGGGCAGTGGTGGGATTCAAATAATTTAACAACTGGTGCTCTGCCCTAATGACTGGCTGGTTGGGTGTGGCCATGGTGGGCGTGGTCAGGGTGTGTGACAGGCAGCATTCAGCCTCCTGCACCCTCCTGGGAGTGAAAATGGACCACGTGCACCGTTTTGGGCCTAGGAGGCCTTCCTGAAGCCTCCTGGGAGCAAAAACGGGCTGTGGGAGGCGCAACACCCCTCCACGCGGCCCATTTTGGGCCTTGGAGTCCTCCCTGCACTTACCTGGGAGCTGAAACGGGGCGTGTCGGGACTCCTGTAAGGGGTGGGCCAGGAAGGGGCAGAGCCCGCCAGCAATTTAACTACCGGTTCAAACGAACCGGCCTGAACCAGCTGAATCCCACTACTGATGTTGGGTATGTTGAGTTACTTATAAAAATAATAAAGGTGGGATATAAATACATGTAAAAATGAAAATAGATAATTGTGGGAAAAGGGTTTGAGGAAAGAATTTGGCAAGGCTGGATTTAAAACTAAGAAAAGAGAGGGGGAAGGGGGAAGGATATAGTCCCATTGCTTCAACTTCTAGTATTTAAAAAAAAAAAAACTTAGAGGGAAGAATTACTGACCATGGATTTTTCATGAGTTGAGAAAATATAGATTTCTAATTTAATGGCCTTAGAGTTTTGTTTTAATTACGGGGGAAATAATTTGAGGGAGATTGGTAATAGGAAAAACTTGGAGACCTTTTTCTTCTTCTGTGCAGTGAAGGGAACCTCATTAGAGAGGATTTTCTTCGTTAGCAGGGCTTCCGGGTTAATGAGCTGTGAGTGATAATATATAGTTGTAATCCCTCATGGCTGTAACAAGTTGTATTTTATAAACTCCTTAATCTCCCCGGTGAAAAAAGAAAAAAAAAAAGGTATGGAATATTCGACAAGGGGAGAGAACTCATGTGCTAAGACCCTGGAACGGCCAAAGTTTTCTGAGTTGGAAGTGTGAAACACAGCCTTTGCCTCACGAGTTCGCGAAGGCCCAATGGCCTGGTTCCCAGGAACGGATGGTTGGAAGAAAAATCCATCTGATTCAGTTCCAAGCTGGGAAAAAGACACTCAAAATAACATGGAGGCTGATTGGAAAGAAGGATTCCATTTATGGATGAGTGGTTCTGGGACAGAGGACCAAATGGTTGAATGAGTGAATCAGTGATGGTATTCAGCCAGTTTGGACCAGTTCGGGCGAATCTCTGGTGGCAACTGTGGTTGGGTGGGCCTGCCCACCCACCCGGACGCTATGCTATCCTATTTAGCCATGTTCTTTAGGCCAGGCGTATGCACAGAAGGCGCACGGGAGAGCAAAGTGCATGTGTGGAAGGCTGGGCACAGGCACTCGTTTTGTGTGTGCGCGCAAGGTGAACTAGTGGTAAAAATATGTGAAACCCATCTCTGGATGGATAGGTTTCTGTGAGTTTGAAGTTGTTGTGGCTCTATTGCCTGAGCCTGTGTCATCAGCAGGAGAGGACTCTGAGAGTGAGGGAGAGGAGTTGGCAAGGCCTCCTTCTCCAGGACCCTCCTCTCTGGCAATGCCTCCAAAGGACACAGAAGGGCAAGAGATAGGCCCAGAGCCAAGCACGTCCCCGCAGCCACAGGTGGACAGTGATGAGGGTAATGAGTCTTGGCTGGACCCCCGTCAGCGTCGCAGAGACAGGCACGTGCAAAAGAAGAAAAGGCATGCCCGTGATTAGCTGACTCACTGGACCACACCCCACAGGCTATAAAAGGGGGTGAGTTAACCATTCAGACTCTGTGATGGACAAAACTAACTTCTTTGAGTCACATTGCATCTCTGGAAAACAGCAATCTGGGCCTTGGAAATATTCGAACAATTCTGACTGTGGGTATTTTTGTTTGTTGATAAAGTTCTTGGCAAGCAGCTGCTGGGATTGCTGCCAAGCATCTTATCGGACTAATTGGTTGCCTGCCAGTTTATTTAACCCCCGGCTGTCTGTTTGTGTGTGTGTGTGGGATGGGGACAGAACAGAAGTTTGGGTGTCATGTCCCCATCAGAACATGAATCTGTGGAGGAAGATGAGCTGGAACTGGACCCGACGGAGATCGAAGGGGTGGCTTCATTGGCTTGGGAGGAAAATGGGGAGGAGAAGGCCCAGTCAGGCCAGGGCCTTTCAGGGTTGGGACGGCTTGTAGGCAAGGTGTTCTGCCCCAGCTATGGATCCCAAAGTACACAGCACACACAAACTCTGAACAAAACTTCAAATAACGCAGTTTTAGCAAATGCCAGCTGTTAACAAAGGGTTCTTAACAGCCTGCCAGAATTCCACAGATAAGACAGTCAGAGTCTTACTGGAATTGGCAGAAAGCCCAGAAGCAAGGTTGCAGAGACATCACAACGCGATGATTAGTGAACTAAAGTTGTTTCCTGCAGCTTGTTACAAGCTGCATTCTTTCTTAAATAGGCTAAGGGTATGGCCAATTAGCCCCAAGCCTTCCTCTCGAGAAGACCTCCTCTTGAAGAACCACTCCTTTTGGCAGCTCTGCATGCCCGTGCATTGAAAAGAGGCTCCTCCTCTTCATCCTCTTCACTTAAAGGAGCCTCTGGAAGTTCTGAAGTCCCTGACTGAATCCCTGCCTCTGGTACCACATCTTCTTCAGCCTCCTCGTTGTCTGACTCAAGCGCCAGCTGCACAGGCTGCTGGCACAGCACCACACCAGCCTCCTTGTCGTCGGGATCAGCAACAATCCGCACAGGCTGCTGGCGGGTCACAACACAGGGAGGAAGGGGTGGCAGGATGACTAAGACAGGTTAAGCATTGAACATGAGAGACAGAGCTCAGGTGATGAGCAAGGACCACGCCCTCCTGATCCTTGAGCATGGAGAGTGGAGAGAAGTGCATTCTTTTAGAGGGTCATTGAAACACTTGGAGGTTTATCTGTGTCCTTATTAGTTATACAATTTGAGATGAACACCCTTTGAACGGCGTGGGAGTAGGTACATATTTCCAGAGGAAAATAATGGCAGACTACAGGAACCATTTGCACCACTCAGGTGACCCTGAGGACACAGATAAAGTGCTTCAATGACCCTCTAAAAGGATGCAAATGACCAGCTGTCTGCAAGGAATATAAATCCTACCATTCCCCACCATCCTGCCAGAGCTGAAGAAGCTTCTTGGTTGAGAAGCGAAATGTCTTCAAAAGGGAAAAAACAAACAAACAAGAAAGTCCAGTTGCCTCCTGAAAAAGCCCCTTTGGGACAACCATGACCTGGTTGGATAACTGAGAATCTCTACAGACAGTGAGGACAATTAACACCTTGCCTTCAGAAGTTGTGAGTACTCCAACACTGAAGGTCTTCTAAAGAGAGATTGGGCAACCATTTGTCTGAAACACTATAGGGTCTCCTGCTTGATGAGGGGTTGGACTAGAAGACCTCTATTGTCCCTTCCAACTCTGTTATTCTCTTATTCTGACTATCAGGAGGTACATCAAACTCTTTGCTGCTTTCACTGGATGGGTAGAAACTGAAGGAGAGATACAACCTTTAAGGGATGTTAATCCTGCTTATTTTCATTCAATATCTTTAAGAGCTTCATTGCTATATGTTTTTATTGCATTTTTTTTACATAAAGAACAAGGGTGAGAAAATCACAGTTCAGCAATGCTTTTGTAAGCATCACATGGAATTTAAAGGAGAATAAACAGAAAGAATATTTATTATTTCTCATATATATATTTGCATTTCATTATTTATGTACTGTGGCGTATGTATTTACGACAAGGTGGGAGAAGTAGAAAGTAAGGAAAAAGACTTCAATAAATGAAAGATTTCCATACTTTTCAACCAGACCTTTGATGTTCTGATTATATTTCTGGCTTTTCTACATCAGTAGCAAAGAGAGACAGAGTGAAGAAGGATGACTATTTCACAAAATGCCAAATTGTGTATATAGCGCTGCATAATTTCGATGAAGAGTATTTAATTAATAGAATCATATTTCTATCGTTCCAAATGAGCAGCAGAATTTTGATTCATGGAGTATTCATCTTTTGGATCAACTTGTCCGTTCATCCTTCCTTCCCCCCCTCCTTCCTCCCTTCCTTCCTCCCTCCCTCCCTCCCCTCCCCTCCCATCTCTTCCTTTTTCCTCCCTCCTGCAACACATTAACTCTTTCCTTCCTTCTTTCCTCCCTTCCCTTCCCTCCCTTTCCTCCCCCACCTCCCTCTCTCCCCTTTTCCTTTTTCCTCCTTCTTCCAAAACATTGTTTCTCCCTACTTCCTTCCTTCCCCTCCCCTCTTCCTTTTTCCTCCTTCCTCCAACAAATTATCTCTCTCCTTCCTTCCTTCCTTCCTTCCTTCCTTCTTTCCTCCCTTCCCTTCCCCTCCTGCACCTCCATCCCTCCCCCTCTCTTCCTTTTTCCTCCTCCCTCCAAAACATTCTCTCTCTCTCCTTCCTTCCTCCCTCCCTCCCTTCCCTCCCTCTCCTTCTTTCTTTTCCTTCCTTCCTTCCTTTCCTCCTCCCTCCTTCCCTTCTTTCTTTCTTTCTTTCTTTCTTTCTTTCTTTCTTTCTTTCTTTCTTTCTTTCTTTCTTTCTTTCTTTCTTTCTTTCTTTCTTTCTTTCTTTTTGACTCATATTTGAACCAAGAGTCCAAAGAAGGGAAAGAACAAAGGAAAATGGCAAGGGAGCAACGGAAGACTTGCAATATTTTAAAAGGTAACCAATGTTCACAGCAGCTGCAGAAAGACATTAAGTAATAGAACTCAGTGATGTTAACAGCTCTCTTGGTAAGGGAGGTAAATGAAATAGACCACAGAATCCAGTGTATCATTAATCTATAGTGAATAATGACTTGGGTAGTGTAAGGAGATTAAAAAGGGCATTGTAAACATTTGTGGCTGTATAATATACAAATTAAAAATGTGTGAACGCTCACTGCTGCATAATCTCCAAATTAAAAAGTGTAATAGCGTAGCATTAATTACCGGCTGATCAATTCCTCCATAATTGCTGGCTTGTAGATGAACAATTATGGGTCTGAAATGTTATTTGAGAAAAAGACATTGACCTTGGTACCATAAGAAATGCTAATACGTTTGAAGGTAATATGGGCATACATCAAATCACTCTATCAGCATTTGCTGCAATGGTTCATATTAATAACTTCTTTTGTTTTTAAGGGGATGGTATAGAAAATGGATTTTTATGAGCACAGATCTTCAGATTGTGATTATGTTGGCCTATATAATATTTATAGTAATCGCTATAGATTAGTGTTATGTTTTTTTTTTCCTTTTCTTTTTTCCCCTTGGGGGGAAAAAAAAGAAGAAAATAATTTTAGGAACCAGAGCTATCCTTTAATAAGCTACTATCGGAGGTAAGAAGAAATCTTCTCCTCTTCTTGTAAATGAAAATGAAGTTCCCGCCTCCAAAATCTCCTGGCCCATCAACGTATTCTCAGCTTCTTCATCTATTATATGTAAAAGTATATAAATGAAGAAAGCATGCTAGCCTGTTATATGTTAAGCCTAAATCTGACCCACCATGCATCTAATGCAGTGCTGAAATCCAATTTTTTTTACCACCGGTTCTGTGCACGTGGCTTGGTGGACGGGGCAGGGAAAGGATACTGCAAAATCTCCATTCCCTCCCCACTCCTGGCGGAAGGATATTGCAAAATCTTCATTCCCACCCCACTCCGGGGCCAGCCAGAGGTGGTATTTGCCGCTTCTCTGAACTACTCAAACTTTCCGCTAATGGACCTCTGAACTGTTCAAAATTTCCGCTACTGGTTCTCCAGAACCTGTCAGAACCTGATGGATTTCACCCCTGATCTAACAGATACTGTACTAATGATAATCTATGGAGATTATCCAAGTCATGGTTGCAGAGTTGGGCTTCACATACTGTTACTACCAGTTTGGCTAGCATCGGAAATGTGACCGTGCGTGGTCCATGCATGCTTGCGACTCAGTAGTGGGTTGCTCCCGGTTTGGTCCGGTTCTTGCAAACCGGTAGTAATGGCGTCAGGAGATTCAGCCTACCCACTCAGACGTCATCATAGACAATCTGCGCGCATGCTCCCATTGCGAACTAGTAGCGGAGGAAAATAGAACTCATCTCTGGTATGGCATCACAAAACATGGCAATTCTCTCTCACACACTGTCTATGCATGCGTCCAATGTCAAACAACATGGCAACTCACTTGGGTGCACCATCCGCACATGTCTGCGACATCAAAAACACAGCAATATAGGACAGGATTGCATCCAGGCGGATGGGTGGGCCCACCTACAGGTTGCTACTACAGGTTCTCCCGAACTGGTCTGAACCGGCTGAACACCATCTCTACATAGTTGTCCCAAAAGTGCTTTATCAAGAGGCAAATGGACTTTCTGGTTTTTTTTCTTTGAAGATGTTTCACTTCTCATCCAAGAAGCTTCTTCAGCTCTGACTGGATAGTGAAGAAGGGAAGGATTTATACTCCTTGCAGACAGCTGGTCATTGGCATTTTTTAGCGGGTTGTTAAGGCCACCTAGAGGTTTATCTGTGTCCTCAGCGTCATCTGAGTGGTGCAAATTGGTGTGGAGGCCTTATTGGACCTGTTGAAAGAATTGAAGGAAAGTTGTATCTCTAGTCTACAATACTTTTTTTTTTTTAAATTTGATTTATATGCCGCCCTTCTCCGAAGATTCAGGGCAGTTTACAATGCGTTAAGCAATAGCCTTCCTACTTTTGTATATTTATACAAAGTCAGCTTATTGCCCCCACAAACTGGGTCCTCAATTTACCTACCTTAGAAAGGACGGAAGGCTGAGTCAACCTTGAGCCTGGTGAGATTCGAACTTACAGTAATTGCAGGCAGCTGAATGCCTTTCTTTCTTTCTTTCTTTCTTTCTTTCTTTCCTTCCTTCCTTCCTTCCTTCCTTCCTTCCTTCCTTCCTTCCTTCCTTCCTTCCTTCCTTCCCTCCCTCCCTCCCTCCTTCTTTTTTCTTTCTTTCTTTCCTTTTTCCCTTCTTTCCTCTTTGTTTCTTTCTTTCTTTCTTTCTTTCTTTCTTTCTTTCTTTCTTTCTTTCTTTCTTTCTTTCTTTTTCTTTTTTTTTCAATTTGATTTATATGCCGCCCTTCTCCGAAGATTCAGAGCGGCTTACAATGCGTTAAGCAATAGCCTTCATACTTTTGTATATTTATACAAAGTCAGCTTATTGCCCCCACAAACTGGGTCCTTAATTTACCTACCTTAGGAAGACCTTGGCAGTCTTCCAAAGCCATAGAAAGGATGGAAGGCTGAGTCAACCTTGAGCCTGGGGAGATTCGAACTGGTGTAATTGCAGACAGCTGGATGTTAATTACGGTGTTTTAGTCTGCAGAGCTAAACACAATCCTTTCAACAGTTCCACATCAATTTGCACCAGTCGGGTTTTCATTCCAATACGACATTCCTAATAAACTTATACTTTTAGGAAAGTCTAGGCCTCAGAGTTTTGATTGCTTTGGGTCTGTCACATAGAACTCTGACACACAAGAATCTATACCCATGATGGAAACCTATGGCACATGAGCCAGAGGTGGCGCACAGATCCCTCTCTGCGGGCATGCGCACTGTCTCCAGCTACTCTTCTAGTTTCCAGTATGCGCATGCTTGCCAACCAGCTTTTTTTCATGTGTGCTGTAGCACCTGAAGCCCGAAGCCCATCTGGCCAGTGCTCATGCATGTGCCGGCCACTTGGTCCTTGGGTTTCTGGTGCGTGCATGAGCGCTGGCCAGCTGGTCTTCACGCACACTGGAGCGCAGAAACCTGAAGACCAAGTGGCCGGTGTGCACACATGTTCCAGTTTGGGCCCTCAGTGCCGAAAAGGTTCGCCATCACTGTTCTAGACCATTTCAGACAATTGGTTATCCAAGCCCTCCTTAGAAAGTTCTTGACAAAGCACCTTTGGGTACAAGTGAAGATGCCTTGGTTCAATTCATTTCAGAATAGAGCTGGAAGGGACCTTGGAGATCTTCTAGTCCAACCCCCTGCTGAAGCAGGACACTATTTCTAATAGATGGCTGTCCAGCCTCTTCTTAAAAGTCTCCAGTGTAGGAGCACCCACAATTTCCAAAGGCAATTTGTTCCACTGGTTAATTGTTCTCAATGTTAGGAATGTTCTCCTTAGTTCTAGGTTGCTTCTCTCCTGGGTTAGCCTCCATTCATTGTTTCTTGACCTACCTACCATTTGAAGGCACCATCTGAAGTTATAACAGCACTGGAAAAAAGTGACTTGCGACCAGGTTTCACACTTACGACCGATGTCCTTACAGAACAACCTTCTCAAAACTTCCATTATCGAAACATCCCAGTTTCCAAAGCTTGTTCCTTGTCTTAGTCCTATGTAAATGTAGTCCTACAAAAATTATCCTTATGTTTCCCAAACGCCTGATTATCCCAAATTCTTGGCAGTCTTCCAAAGCCATTCAGATAAACGATGCTGTACTGTATATGCAATTAAGAACAGATGTGTTATCAAGCTAATATATATGTGCCCTGATTCATTCTAAATTTATGTGGAAGCCTATTAATTTATTGTCAAACAGGTATCTCGATTAAAACCATGAAAAAAAAAAAAAAAAAACCCTGAATCACTGTGTTTGCCCAAGAGACCTTCAAGAAGGAATATTTCTTATTTATATTCCTTATTCCTCACCTTTATTTTCTTGGAATTGATATTAAGAACAAGGTTTATTTGAAGGGTTGAGTAGAGAGGCAGGAACAGATGATAAAGCTTTAGTAAAAAAAAAAAGAAAGAAATAATGAAGGCAACTGAATACTTTTTTATTGTAACGGTGTGAAGATCTCAAGCAGCTGTACGTTCTCAGCTTCTCCTCCTCCTGATACTCTTCAGTTCTTCTGTCCCAATAGGGTTAACTTTATCTTAATTTTGTTCTAATTATTTTAATTAAATATTAAGCACATAAAATTAATTGATCATGACCAGAATGAGTAATTAGCCATTAAGATATGGAAATAATTGAAACCGCAGCATTTCATACTGCGCTTTGGAAGCAAACAAAGAAGGAGATTGGTGGGAACGTTTTTAAGAGTGAATAAGTTCTCGCCAGATGTTAAAAGGAAACGAGCAATATTTCCTGGAGGACCTTGGCAAATGAGGGAAAGAAATGTTGCCTAAGCAATGGTCAGATAAGAGATAGCATAGTCCATGGCTGTATAATGGGTAGGGAAAGAATCTCAGAAGGGACCTTCCTTAACTTTTCAGGCTGTACAGGAGGCAGCGGGAGAGCTGTACTTTCAGATTTGCAAGATTCTGTTAATGCAGTCTTACAGTAATAAAATAGAACTAGCTCATATTCTCATGCTTCCTGTTTGATGTATCTGGGAAGGCTGACATAGTCTTTGTACAGTTAACTTTGTTCTTCTGCCATGAAGTATAGCTGGCTAAATAGCTGAGAGTTGGGTCCTTCCTTCCTTCCTTCCTTCCTTCCTTCCTTCCTTCCTTCCTTCCTTCCTTCCTTCCTTCCTCCATTTCTTCCTCCCTTCTTCTTCTTTTCTTCCCTCTTTTCCTCCCTTCTTCCACCCTCCCTCTCTCCTTCCTTCCTTCCTTCCTCCCTCCCTCCCTCCCACCTGCCCACCCCCTTCCCCCCCTTCCTTCTTTCCCTCCATTTCTTCCTTCCTTCTTCCTTCCTTACCTCTTTTCTTTCCTCCCTCCTTCCACCCTCCCTGTCTCTCTCCCCCATTCCCTCCCTTCCTTATTTCTTTCCCTCCCTCCCTCCCTCCCTCCCTCCCTCCCTCTTCCTTCTTTCCTTCTTCTTTCTACCTTTCTTCCTTCCCTCTTTTCCTCCCTCCTTCCTCTCTCCCTCCTTCCTTCCTTCACTCTTTCCTTCCCTCCATCCCTCCCTCTATTTCTTTCTTTCTTTCTTTCTTTCTTTCTTTCTTTCTTTCTTTCTTTCTTTCTTTCTTTCTTTCTTTCTTTCTTTCTTCCTTCCTTCCTTCCTTCCTTCCTCCCTCCCTCCCATGAGGCTATATACATTTCAAATAGAGCCTCAAATAGAGCCTCAGACAGCTCAACAGGCTAATAGCCTGTTATTAAGATCCAGCTGTCTGCAATTATTGCAAGGTTCAAGGCTCAAGGTCGACTCAGCCTTCCATCCTTTCTAAGATAGGTAAATTGAGGACCCAGTTTGTGGGGGCAATAAGCTGACTTTGTATAAATATATACAAAAGTATGAAGGCTATTGCTTAACACATTGTAAGCCATCCTGAGTCTCCGGAGAAGGCGGCATACAAATCTAATTTTTAAAAAATAAAATAAAATAAATATAAATTCCCTAACATTGAGCTCAACTCCTGATAACTTCCAGCACCTTGAAATCAATATAATAAATAAGTACAAATGCCCTGTTATAATCAATATAATAAATAAATATAAATGCCCTTAACATTGAGCTCAACCCCTGATAACTTCCAGCATCTATAGTAGACTTGAAGTGAATCATTATCTTCTCCTAAACTTTTTTCTTTTTCCATTTCCAGACCCAGCTCGGAGATTTCCTGATGTAACGCCTCTCCAAGAGTTAACAAGATGCAAACCCCGCTTAGATGTTTCCCAGATTGCCAAGGTCAGATAAACGGTTGCAATCTGAAATTGACTCTTTTATTTGGAAGTAAATCCTACTGAGATCCTTTAGACTGCCATATATTTCAGCATCAGGCTACAGTAAAGCAAGGCTACTGTAAAGCAGGTTAATTGAACTTCTAGGAAAGCTGCTGTTCAGGGAAGCACAGCTGCATTCAGGCCGGGAGGGTTACAAGTTGAGCCTCATTGAGATTAGCTCAATAAATAGGGGAATATTAAAGAAGCTGCTTCCCCCTGATCTAAAGAGCATGGAAAAATGCTCTCAAAGGGGAATTTGTTAGTATGCTGACCTCAGTCTTTCCAAAGGTGGAAAGGTTTTTTTTTGTTTTGTTTTTTTGCAAGTTAGCAACTCCAAACTTTTATCAAGACTTCACAAGAAGTGATAGAACCTCTCTAACCTGTTCTGGTGAGGCTACATTTGGAAGATTGCATCCAGTTTTGGCCACTACAATTTTTAAAAAAAACAAAAACGACGCCAAGGCTCTAGAAAGTTTGAATAACAGAATAACAGAGTTGGAAGGGACCTTGGAGGTCTTCGAGTCTAACCCCCTGCTTAGGAAATAAACCCTATACTATTTCAGACAGGTGGATGTCCAGTCTCTTCTTAAACACCTCTAGTGTTGGAGCACCCACAACTTCTGAAGGCAAGTTGTCCCACTGGTTAATTGTGCACACCATCAGGACATTTCCCCTTAGTTCTAGGTTGCTTCCCTCCTTGATGAGTTTCCATCCGTTGCTTCTTGTCCTGCCTTCAGGTGCTTTGGAGAATAGCTGGACCCCCCTCGTCTTTGTGGCATTCAAATATTGGAAGTATGCTATCATGTCTCCCGTAGTCATAGCCAAAAAGGATTGAAGGTTTAACCTTATTATCCATCCTACATCTTTGTTTTTTTTTCTCCTTTAGTCTCAAGTCACATCCAAAGGCGCTTTTCCAAAAGGCAAGTGAACTTCCTTCCTTCCTTCCTTCCTTCCTTCTTCCTTCCTTCCTTCCTTCCTTCCTTCCTTCCTTCCTTCCTCCCTCCCACCCACCCTCCCTTCCTTACTCCATTTCTTCCTTCCTTCTTCTTCTTTCCTTCCCTCATTTCCTCCCTTCTTCCACCCTCCCTCTCTCCTTCCTTCCTTCCTCCCTCCCTCCCGCCCCCCGCCCACCCACCTTCCCTCCCCTCTCTTCCTTCCTTCCCTCCATTTCTTCCTTCCTTCTTCTTCCTTCCTTACCTCTTTTCTTTCCTCCCTCCTTCCACCCTCCCTCTCTCTCTCCTCCATTCCCTCCCTTCTTTATTTCTTTCCCTCCCTCCCTCTTCCTTTCTTCTTTCTTCTTTCTATCTTCCTTCTTTTCCTCCCTCCTTCCTCTTTCCTTCCTTCCTTCCTTCCTTCCTTCCTTCCTTCTCCTTCCTTCCTTCCTTCCTTTCCTCACTCCATTTCTTCCTTCCTTCTTCTTTCCTTCCCTCGTTTCCTCCCTTCTTTCACCTTCTCTCTCTCCTTCCTTCCTTCCTCCTTCCTGCCTGCCCACGCATCTGCCTTCCTTCCCTCTTCCCTTCCTTCTTACCCTCCATTTCTTTCTTTCTTTCTTCCTTCTTCCTTCCTCACCTCTTTTCTTTCCTCCCTCCTTCCACCCTCCCTCTCTCTCTCCTCCATTCCCTCCCTTCCTTCCTTATTTCTTTCCCTCCCTCCCTCCCTCCCTCTTCCTTCCTTCCTTCTTCTTTCTACCTTCCTTCCTTCCCTCTTTTCCTCCCACCTTCCTCTTTCCATCCTTCCTCCTTCACTCTTTCCTTCCTTCCTTCCTTCCTTCCTTCCTTCCTTCCTTCCTTCCTTCCTTCCTTCCTTCCTTGAAAACATTTTGATTCTCATCCAAGAAGCTTCTTCAGTTCTTGGATGAGAAGCAAAATGTTTTCATGGAAAACCAACCAACCAACCAACCAACCAACCAACCAACCAACCAGAAAGTCTACATAGTTGTCTTTTGCAAAAGCACCTTTGGGACAACCAGAGAGAATTTCTATAGATATCTCAGCTCACATCTTTAACCTGATTCAGGACCAAAGGTGCTTTTTCAAAAGGCAACTGGACTTTCTTTGTTTTTCTTTGAAGATGTTTCGGTTCTCATCCAAGAAGCTTCTTCAGTTCTTTGAAGGGTATTCCTCCCAAACTGCAGAGCTACATGTCTATGGAGGTTCTCTCCTTGATGGGTTTCCATCCATTGCTTCTTGTCCTGCTCTCAGGTGCTTTGGAGAATAGCCTGACCCCCTCTTTGTGGAAAGAGCTTAGTCTACTTTGTAGGTGAGAATCGAGGTTGAGCTTTAGCTCTCCCAGTCTTGTGAAAGTCTACTCATCCCTACTCTAAACATGGGAGATGGTTCAGGAGGTGAGGGGAGAGATGAGCAATAAGCAAAGAGTAGCTGGCAAAAAGCTGGTTGTCTGTAGGGCACCTAAATGAAAGTTCTTTTGTTATGTGCAGATTTCTTTGAGAAGGTGTGGCTGGAAAGCAGTGGTGAAATGTAAAATTTGTTACTACTGGTTCTGTGGGCATGGCTTGTGGGGGTAATGTGGCTGGGTGGGCGTGGCCAACTTTTTTTTTTTAACTTTTAAAAGCATTTTTTCTACAACCTCTTGAGGAGGTTGTAAAAAAAATGCTTTTAAAAGCCTCTGACGATCAGGCAACTCAGCTGGAATCATTAGCGCCTTTTAAAAGCATTTTCCCCCCTACAACCTTTTCAAGAGGTTGAAGAAAAAAGCCTCTGATGATCACGCGGCTCAGCTGGGCATGGGCGGTGGGTGGGTGGGATTTTTCCTACCGGTTCTCCGAACCACCCATCACCATCGCTACCGGATCGGGCAATCCGGTCTGAACCGGGAGCATTTTGCCCCTGCTGGAAAGGATAACAGAATAACAGAATTGGAAGGGACCTTGGAAATCTAGTCCAACCCCGGATCAACCAGGAGACCCTATACCAGTGTTGGCAAACCTTTTTGGCACATTTGGGGGGAGCGCCAGAAACCGGAAGAGCTTCCAGTTTCCGGCATATGCATGCGCGCTAGTCAGCTGGTCTTCCAGTTTCTGGCGTGCATGCATGCGTGAAGTCCAGCTGCCAGCACGCATCCACACGCTGGAAACTGGAAGCTCAGCTTCCCAGTGCACACATGCATTCCAGGGAGCTGCTCTTCTGAATTCTGGTGCTCCCGCATACGGGAAGTCATGCGCTCCAGAACCCGGATAAGCAACGGGTGATGGCTGACGGGCCCGGAGAGATAGCTCTGTGTGCCACTTCTGGCACACATGCCATAGATTCACCGTCATGCCCTATATCATTTCAGACAAATAGTTGTCCATTTCTTCTTAAAAATGAAGCACCCACAACTTCTGGAGGGAAACCACTGATTGATTGTTATGTCAAAAATTTTCTCTTTAGTTCCAGGTTGCTTCTCTCCTTAATGAGTTTCCATCCATTGCTTCTTGTCCTGCCTTCAGGTGCTTTAGAGAATAGCTTGACTCCCTCTTCTTTGTGGCAGCCCTTCACATATTGGAAGACTGCTATCATGTCATCCCTAGTCTTTCTCTTCACTAGACTAGCCATGTCTGGTTCCTGCAACCCTTCATCATATGTTTAACCCCCTAATCTGCTTTGTTGCTCTTCTCTGCACTCTTTCTAGAGTCTCAACATCTTCATTATATTTTGGCAACCAAAACTGGATGCAGTATTCCAAGACCGGAGAAGTAGAGTCATGAAGGAACACGAACAAAATTTGTAATGGGCAAAATTGCTACTGTAAAAGACAGAGTAAAACCGTATTTGTGGAAGCTCAGTTCGACATCTTCCATAATTCAGCCTTCTCATACCGAAAATGGCTGACTACTGCTATTAAACGCCTGCTCTGCCTGCAATAAGATCTTCCTTATCCACGATTTAATTAGGGATGAGAGAGCTGGCTTGCCTTGCGTGACTAAAACGGGTGTGGACAGAGAAGGATGGAGTTTATTTATGTAAAGCTTGAAGTGATCCCTTGAACTTCAACATTCAACTCTGCAAGCCCAACCATTTCCAATTGGAATCCAACATTAATCAGCAACTAGAAATTAACATTCCCACCTCCCTTTAAATCTTGCAGCTTTAGAGTTACCTTGGTTACCAGTGGATCAATGGATGCAAATCAAGATGCTAGTTAGTACCTATAAGAGCCTATGTGGCTATGAATCGGGTTGTCTGAGTGACCTGCCTATCCTGCTAGATATAAGAGGATCGATTCCATCCAGGTCTTGTCTCTATGCGATTGTCATCTGAAAGGCTTTGGAGTGTGCGTTCTCAGGAGCTACCAGCTTTCTTTGGGAGGAGGAGGAGAACGAGAAGGGATGAGGGGAGGAGAAGGAGGAAGAGGGAGGAGGAGGAGGAGGAAGAAGAAGAAGAGGAGGAGGAGGAGGAGGAGGAAGGGGAAGAAGAAGAAGAAGAAGAAGAAGAAGAAGAAGAAGAAGAAGAAGAAGAAGAAGAAGAGGAGGAGGAGGAGGAGGAGGAGGAGGAGGAGGAGGAGGAGGAGGAGGAGGAGGAGGAGGAGGAGAGGAGAAGGAGAAGGAGAAGAGGGAGGAGGAGGAGGAGGAAGAAGAAGAACAGAAGGAGGAGGAGAGGAGGAAGGGAAGAAGAAGAAGAAGAAGAAGAAGAAGAAGAAGAAGAAGAAGAAGAGGAGGAGGAGGAGGAGGAGGAGGAGGAGGAAGGGGAAGAAGAAGAAGAAGAAGAAGAGGAGGAGGAGGAGGAGGAGGAGGAGGAGAAGGAGAAGGAGGAAGAGGGAGGAGGAGGAGGAGGAAGAAGAAGAACAGAAGGAGGAGGAGGAGGAGGAAGGGGAAGAAGAAGAAGAAGAAGAAGAAGAAGAAGAAGAAGAAGAAGAAGAAGAGGAGGAGGAGGAGGAGGAGGAGGAGGAGGAGGAGGAGGAGGAGGAGGAGGAGGAGGAGGAGGAGGAGGAGGACATACTTGGAACAGTGGTGGAATGCTGCTGGTTTAACAACTTGTTCAGTGAGCGTGTGCTTTGCATGCACATGTGCTTAAGGCGCTTGTGAGCAGTGCTGAAAATGGAGTATTTAGAAGATCAGCTGTTATCTTCCAAGTCAGGAATGGTAAGTAGAACAGTGAGGGTGCAATCAGCTGTGCTGCATGATTGAGATGAGCTAGAAAGCAGGAAATAAAGGACGGGGGGGGCAACTGATTGTCGGAGCTACCGGTTCACCTGAATCGATCCGAACCGGCTGAATATCACCTTTGACTTAGAAAAAGAAACTTGCAAAAAAGAACTTTCGTCAACTCTGAAGCTGACCTGGCTGAAGCTATTTTGAAACTTCAGTGTTGCTACACTGAAGGTGAGGGATAGGGAGGGGGAAATAGAGATAGCCGGGGTTTTGTAGCCAAAACAAAATACTTCCTCCTGGGAACCAAGGACATTCCCATAGGTAGCCGGAGAGAGGAGGAGCGACATTACCAGGCAACCGGATTGGACCGTGTGACTGATTGTGTGTGCAAGGGGAAAAAACTTTTACTTTTAATTAGGTGAAAACCATAGGAACTCTCAAAGTCAGTTTTCACCAGAACTGTACCAATATGATACAGCATATCCAATAAGTCTATTCTTTGAGGAATTTACTTGCCTCTGAGTTTTGTTTGCTATGGAATTATTACTTAGAACTCTGACACTTTCATTCAGTTTAGCACACATCTAGTCAATCAAAGGGTTAAGGTTAGGGTTCATGACTCAACAAAGTAACATCATCAGTGATAGAAGGGAGTGGGCTTTACTCCAATGGTGAAATTAATTTTTTTTTACTACCGGTTCTGTGGGCGTCGTGTGGCTTGGTGGGTGTGGCAGAGGAAGGATACTGCAAAATCTCCATTCCCACTCCATCCCAGGGAGAGGATACTGCAAAATCCCCATTCTCTCCCCACGCCTGAGGGAAGGATATTGCAAAATCGCCATTCCCACCCCACTCTGGGGCCAGCCAGAGGTGGTATTTGCCAGTTCTCCAAACTACTCAAAATTTCCACTACCGGTTCTCCAGAACCTGCTGGATTTCACCCCTGGTTTACTCTCTGTTTACTGTATATACATATGGCTGTCCTGCCATTGTTGGTGTTGGGAGTCTTCTTGGTGGTTCCTTGATTAGGCTGTTGTTTGCTGTTTGATTGTTTTAATTGAGTTATGATTGGATTGATCATGAATACAAACTATGGATCTCCAGGATGAGATGATGAGTTTCCCTTGTGTTTAAGTAAAGATAAGTAGAAATCTGCTGCTACCTGTCAGGGTTCCGGTTTCACTCTCAAAATAAAGTGGATTTCCAAACAGCAGATCTTTTAGGAAATATTCTCTTTATTGAGCAATGCAGACCGCACCTGACTGCCACACAGTCAGCACTGGCCCTTTCCCCCCAAAAACCCTCCTTTTCCTTTTCCCCATTCTCTGCTCCCCATTGGCTCTCTTCCAAATCATTCTTCCCATCCCTACCACCTCAGTTCACAGGAATGTCGCCCGTCCCATACATCTCCCAGGAGACCAAGTCTTCAGAGGGATTTAACCAGGTGAAAAGTCACACTCTTTCTCTTCCTTCTAATATCAGCCCTGTAATGCTGACATCACCATATGCAATCCAGTTGAGTAGTTACAGGGCTAGGAGATGATGCCAAGTATATTAATCTCTGCCACCTTCTGATTTTTATGCTCATACCTCCATGGAAGTATGGAGAAACACCTTACTCTAATGTTGCAATCCATCTAAGCCTTGGTTTGAGATCAATAATGCAAGCAAGTACTGGAGCACAAACACCAGACAGGTCACTGGAAGGGGGAAAAAATCACAAAACTATGTCTTACCTATTTAGGTCATGTCAGGCAAGGGAATTCACAGGAGAAAGCAATTATATTGTGAAGATTTAGTGGTAAGGAGAAACCAGGCCACCAATGAACACGATAGGTGGACACCAGCCAGAGTATAGAACTGTGATGGCGAACCTATGGCATGCATGCCACAGGTGGCACGCGGAGCCATATCTGTGGGCACGCAAGCATTGCCTTAGCTCAGCTGCAGTGTGCACATGCACATCGGCCAGCTGATTTTCAGGCCTTTTGGGCCCACCAAAAGTGAGGAAATGGACCGTTTCTGACCTCTGGAGGGCCTCCGGGGGTGGGGGAAGGCCATTTTTGCCCTCCCCAGGCTCCAAGAAAGCCTCTGGAGCCTCGGAAGGGCGAAAAACAGGTCTACCCGGCCCACTGGTAAACTTTTTGCCATCATGTGCCGAAGCGGGGGAGTCTGGAGGGGTCGTGGGGCGCAGGGGGGCATTCAATTATGGATGTGGGCACGCTCGCACACAACCGCCCCGTGCTCCCTCCACTTTTGGCATGCAACGTCAAAAAGGTTAGCCATCACTGGTATAGAACAACTCAAAGAAACAATGTGTAAAGTCTGGACTCTCCTTCTCATTCAAGAAAGTAAAGACTCTTGAAACTTTGACATTTCAAAAAGAACCTTTTATTGAACTGGAGTGATAGCAAAGCGAAAGAAAAGCAGACTCTGAATTCCCTCGGGTAATACAGTTGGGATAAAGGAATTAGAAACCCCTCCCTTCAGTCCACTGTGGATTCAGCCAATCCGCAGGTGTAAAGATGTTTGCAATGGCCATTCTGAGAACTTGATACAGGGACTTTCTCAGTGTCATCCTCTGCAGGCTTTTGAAGTGGTACAACCGACATGACCCTCCCTCCCCTTACATTCCCCAAACGGTGAGAAAATCTCAGGGTGCCTAGACACCAGGATAAAGGTTATAAATCAATAGAGTACCAGGCTGTGAAGAATATAAGGAAGAAAGTAATAAATTATATAATATAGGCAGAGATCCCTCTTCCCCTGAAGAATGGCAGCATCACAATAGGGATCCGACACAATGCAAGATTGGAAGATGTAGAGTGACTTGGCCCATAGGATCACTAAGAATCAGACACAGTTGAAGGGATAACATCTTCATCATCTTCATCTCCATCATCATCATCATCATCATCATCATCATCACCACCATCATCAAGCCATGGCTTAAGTCTTTCCAAATTCAAATTTTTAACTTCGAATTCCATATCTCAGAGATAAACAGTTGACATTTGGCTGCATCACAACCAGAACATGAAAAATATAGCTTGAGTCACAATTCCTCAGTGCAATTCCTCCATCCACCCCCTCCTGTTAATTGAAACTTTTTGCCTACTTTATTGAACAATAAAAATGACAGGAAGTATTCCCAGGTGTCCTTCAGTCTTAAAAAAAAAAAGGAAAGAAAAGAGGAGAGGGGGGGAAACGGATAACGGGGTCCCGACAAAGGTGACATAAATTAATGCGGTGAGCCCAGCTATCAAACATTTTGATATGTGAATTGCCTGATATTTCTATAATGCCGTCTTATGATTGGAAATGTTATCGCTTCCATTGAATCAATAGGAAATGTTAAAGCTCGGCAGAACCCCAATTACAAAATAAAGCTCCAAGGTTAACATCTGGGACTGGCAGAGATAGAAACAATTTCTATTGTC
This sequence comes from Masticophis lateralis, assembly GCA_030761175.1. NCBI lineage: Eukaryota > Metazoa > Chordata > Lepidosauria > Squamata > Colubridae > Masticophis > Masticophis lateralis. Next base: position 278,152,480 of record JAUDYJ010000002.1, on the reverse strand, counting down.
ATAGCTTTCTGACAAGTAAATGTCAGAAACATAACACCTTCCACCGAGCTTTGTGAAAAGCACATGTAAAAGAGTGATTGCGAGGCAGTCCCAAGTCAAATCACCTGTCAGCCTTGGTTTGACGTGGAATTACTTTTGTTTTATGCATCTATTAACCTTGAACTATCAGCATTTGTTTTAATGTTCTGCTCTGGAGTGACCTATATATACTTCCTTAATGCACTTAACCGAAGCGGCAGTTAAAAATGGAAGCTGAAAAGAAGAGAGAGGCATGGACTGACACTGTCCCAAGCTGGTTGTCTCTTGAAGCCCAGTTCTGAATTAATTGAGTTCAGGGTCAATCCAGCTTATCGGAGATTCTCAATGGGTGGGCTTCCACTGGAGTCATTTGCGTAGCTTCTCTTTCGCTCCCTTTATCTCAAAGTCTATTATGAAGACAGGAAAGAAACATTGAAAGGCCTGCCTTTCAGGAGAAGAAGAAGCATTAAGGGCCTTCAAATCCATCACCTGCAGTTCATCAATATTTGCATGTTTTCTCTCCGGCAAATTAGAAAGCTGCAGAAGTTTCTTCTTCTCCTTTTTCCATGAGCTTGTTCAGATCTACATACCAGGGCTCTGGAATTCTGATTTATGAAAGAGACTTCCTAAAATCACTTATTATAGAGACCTTCAAATACGATATCAAATCGTATCTCAAGACCTAAAATGGACACCTAACATCAAAAATGTCATCAAAAAAGAATGTTCTTTCTGCGCCAACTCAGGCAGCTCAAACTGCCCAAGGAGCTGCTGATCCAGTTCTACAGAGGAATTATTGAGTCTGTCATCTGCACCTCTATAACGGTCTGGTTTGGCTCTGCAACCCAACACGACAGACACAGATTTCAGACGATAATTAGTACTGCAGAAAAAGCAATGGCTACCAACCTGCCTTCCATTGAGGACCTGTATCCTGCATGAGTCAAAAAGAGGTCTGGAAAATATTTACAGACCTCTCACATCCTGGACATGAACTATTTCATTTCCTACCCTCAAAACAATGCTATAGAGCACTGCACACCAGAACAACTAGACACAATAACAGTTTCTTCCCAAACACCATCACTTTGCTAAACAAATAATTCCCTCAAGACTGTCAAACTATGTCCTAAGTCTGCACTAATATTCATCTTCTCCTCTTCTCATCATTCCCATCACCCATCTCCTTCCACTTATGACTGTTGTCTGTAACTTTGTTGCTTGTATCCTTAGGATTTACATTGGTATTGATTGTTTCCTAGTATGATTTGATTGCTTATTTGTACCCTATGACTATCAGTAAGTATTGTACCTTATGATTCCTGACAAATATAATCTTTTCTTTTATGTACACTGAGAATGTATGTACCAAAGACAAATTCCTTGTGTGTCCAATCATACTTGGCCAATAAAGAATTCTATTCTATTCTATTCTATTCTATTCTATTCTATTCTATTCTATTCTATTCTATTCTATTCTATTCTATTCTATTCTATTCTATTCTATTCTATTCTATTCATGGCACTTTCCACTCTTGGTTCCATTCCTTTGTGCATTGATAAAATACAATTACAACTCCATTAAATGCAGAAGTACAGTACATCAAGATTCAACTTGCGCAATGATTTATGGTGATGCTGAATCATGGTGATGGTGGTGATGATGAAAACAACACTTAGTCTTTTAGTTTGCATGTTCCATCTTTCCTGATGGAAGAGACATCCACCTGGATGGTCATGCTTTTGACTGGGCAATTGCTTTTTTTCCCATAAAAAGTAGCAAGATTTTTTTTTTTTAAGTATTTCTTTTGAATCCAGCAACTCCCATTCAAACAGTGAGAAGAGGTAGCCTTCCAAATTTCTTTATTATTAATGATGAATAGATTCTACAGCTTATACAGGTAGCCCTCAACTCATAACCATTAGGCTGGTAGGTCCCTTCCAGCCAGTGGTGAAATTTAAAATTTGTTACTACCGGTTCTGTGGGCGTGGCTTGGTGGTGGGGTTAATGTGACTGGGTGGGCGTGGCCAATTTTTTTTCTTTTAAAAGCATTTTTTCTACAACCTCTTCAGTGAAGAGGTTTTAACACTGATCAGCTGTAGGGCGGCCCTTTGAAGCCCCGCGGCAAGAGTTTAAATAGTTTTTTTCCCTCTAGCCATCAGCTGGCAGTCCTGGGACTCAGGAGGCAGTAATAGATTGGGGGTGGGGCCAAATAAAAGGTAAGAATAACCGGGGGGGCAGAACCAGTTTCGTCATATCGTCACCGCTACCGGCTTGGCCGAATCGGGCCAAACCGGGAGGAACCCACCACTGGTTACATGATATATCGGCACTTTTCCCCCTTTGCTAAACCAGGTATGGGTGTGGCCAGCAAATGACATATTCGGCCCACAGGCGGGGAGTTTGACAGCCCTTGTCTAGACTAATAAAAAGAAGGACTAAGGGGTGACATGATAGCAGTGTTCCAATATTTGAGGGGCTCCTACGAAGGTGAGGGGGTCAACCTATTCTCCAAAGGACCAGAAGGCAGAACTAGAAGCAATGGATGGAAACTAATCAAGGAGAGAAGCAACCTAGAACTAAGGAGGAATTTCCTGACAGTTATAACAATTAATCAGTGGAATGGCTTGCCTCCATACGTTGTGCATACTCCATCACTGGAGGCTTTTAAGAAGAGACTGGACAGCCACTTGTATGGAATTGTATAGGGGTTCCTGTTTGAACAGAGGGTTGGACTAGAACAGGGGTCTCCAACCTTGGCAACTTTACGGCTTGTGGACTTCAGCTCCCAGAATTCCTCAGTGCATGCTGGCTGAGGAATTCTGGGAGTTGAAGTCCACAAGCCGTAAAGTTGTTAAGGTTGGAGACCTCTTGACTAGAAGACCTCCCAGGTCTCTTCCAACTCTGTTTGTTTGTTTGTTGGTTGGTTGGTTGGTTGGTTGGTTCGATTTATATGCCGCCCTTCTCTGGAGACTCAGGGCGGCTTACAACGCGTTAAGCAATAGTCTTCATACTTTTGTATATACCTGCTTAGTAGGGCTTTCGGCCACCCCTAAGCAGTGTTCTTTTTTATACAAAGTCAGCTTATTGCCCCCACAATCCGGGTCCTCATTTTATCTACCTCGGAAGAATGGAAGGCTGAGTCAACCTTGAGCCTGGTGAGATTTGAACGTGCAGTAATTGCAGGCAGCTGGCAGCTAAGTGCTATTTAACAGCACTTTAGTCCACCGCACCACCAAGGCTATTAACAGTTTTCGGATAAAGCAAAAATATTCCTTTATCCAGAATGTCATAGAAACTAAAGCTTACTTTACCTTTAAAAAGAATAATTTCAAATAATAATAATAAAAAAATCCCTTAGTGATATATATATATATATAGTTTTGCCATTAGGTGACATTTCATACATTACACTGCAGAAAAATACAGGTTTATTATAAACTCCAAAGAAAACTGCAGGTCATCTCTGTCTCCATATAACATTCCTGCCTGATATCAATGTTTGATTTATTGGCATAAGATTATACCTTTCAGATAGATTTAGAGCGCACTAGATGAAAGAACTGAAAACAGAAGGGAAGTAACTACTGATGTTCTTCTCCACTTTTCAAACACCCAAATGAAAAAATTCTACAAATCCACTTTCTCTAGCAAATGTCCTAGCTTCATGCCTCAACTCTGCTTGCATGCTAAATGTAATATGTATCTTCCAAAGTCAAGATTTATTTATTTATTTATTTATTTATTTCAATTTATATACCGCCCTTCTCCCCGGGAGGGGGACTCAGGGCGGTGAACAACCAAATTTAAAACACATATAATACAAACATTAAAAGAATTTTAAAATTGAATTAAATCATTGGCGTTCCACATAAAAGTCTCAACCCCATTAAAATACCCAATTTAAAACCCCAGAAAATCAATAATAGCGAAAAAATTTAGTTAAAACCCCATTAAAATCAATCAAGTAAGGCCGGCTTGTTGGAATAAATAGGTCTTAAGGGCCTTTCGGAAAGTGCGGAGGTCCGGGATCAAATGAATTTCTGGAGGCAGCTCGTTCCATAGGGTGGGTGCCCCCACAGAGAAGGCTCTCCCCCTGGAGGCCACCAGCCGACATTGCTTGGCTGATGGCACCCTGAGAAGGCCCTCTCTGTGTGAGCGTACTGGCCGGTGGGAGGTTATCAGTAGCAGCAGGCGGTCCCGCAGGTACCCCGGTCCCATGCCATGGAGCGCTTTAAAGGTCAAAACTAACACCTTGAAGCGCACCCGAAAGACCACCGGAAGCCAGTGCAGCTCGCGCAGGAGAGGTGTCACATGGGAGCGCCCTGTCGCTCCCATAATCACCCGCGCGGCCGCATTCTGGACCAGTTGGAGCCTCCGGGTGCACCCCAAGGGGAACCCCATGTAGAGAGCGTTACAGTAGTCCAGGCGAAACGTGACGAGTGCATGAGTGACTGTGCACATGTGGTTAATATTTGGAATTTCAGTTACAGAATAACATTTAGAAAATTTTGATTGTATGTATGTATGTATGTATGTATATATGTATGTATGTATGTATGTATCCGTCCGTCTGTCTGTCTGTCTTTTTGTCTGTCTCTCTATTATATATTTATATCTATTATCTATATCTATCTATCTATCTTTCCATCTATCTCTTTCATCTCATCCTATCTATCTATCTATCTATCTATCTATCTATCTATCTATCTATCTATCACCTACCTACCTACCTACCTACCTATCTACCTACCTATAATGTTCAACATTTATGTGAAGCCGCTGAGGGAGATCATCTTTGGTTTTGGGGTGGAGTGCCATCTGTACACTGACAACACTCAGCTGTACATCTCCACCCCGGACCACCCCAATGATGCCCTTGATGCAATGTCTCGCTGTCTGGAGGCCGTGCGGATCTGGATGGGGAGAAATAGGCTCAGACTCAACCCCTTCAAGACTGAGTGGCTATGGCTCCCGGCGTCTCGGTATAGCCAGCTGGTTCCATCGCTGGCTATCAGGGGGTGAGATACTGGCCCCCTCAGAGAGGGCGCACAATCTGGGTGTCCTCCTGGATGCACAGCTGTTGTTAGACGAACATATGAGGGCTGTGGCCAGGGGGGCTTTTTATCAGGTTTGCCTGATGCACCAGTTGCATCCCTTTCTGGACCGAGACGCCCTGCACATGGTCACTCACGCCCTTGTCACATCCCGTCTGGACTACTGCAATACTCTCTACATGGGGCTTCCCTTGAAGGGCACCCAGAGGCTCCAACTGGTCCAAAATGAGGCCGCACAGGTGATTATGGGTGCAACTCAATGCACCCATGTGACACCTCTCTTGTGCGAGCTGCACTGGCTCCCGGTGGTCTTCCGGGTACAGTTCAAGGTGTTGGTTACCACCTTTAAAGCACTCCATGGCTTAGGGCCCGGATATCTACGGGACTGCCTTCTGCCACCAATAGCCTCCCACCGACCACAGCTCCCACAGAGAGGGGCTCCTTAGGTTGCCGACAGCAAAACAATGTAGGCTGGCAAACTCCACGTGGAGAGCCTTCTCTGTGGGGCCACCCGCCCTCTGGAATGAGCTACCCCCTGGGATACACACAATTCCCGATCTCCATGCTTTTCGCCGGGCCCTCAAGACCTTGTTATTTCAGCAGGCGGGCCTGGCTGGCTAAATAAAATTTGGATGGGGCATTTTAAATTATGGGGTTTTAATCAAGAAAGCCAAGATTTGTTTAATTTTGTTTTAAACGGGTTTTAAATTTTGTATGGTTTATCGTCTTTTATCATGGCTGTACACCGCCCTGAGTCCCTTGGGAGAAGGACGGTATATAAATCTAATAAATCTAATCAAATCAAATCAAATCAAATCAAATCTATCTATCTATCTATCTATCTATCTATCTATCTATCTATCTATCTATCTATCTATCTATCAAATCTATCTATCTATCTATCTATCTATCTATCTATCTATCTATCTATCTATCTATCTATCTATCTATCTATCTATCTATCCATCCATCCATCCATCCATCCACCTACCTATCTACCTACCTACTGTACCTAACTAGCTATCGATCTAGCTATTTCCATCACTATGAAGCAGGGGTGAAATCCCGCAGGTTCTGACAGGTTCTGGAGAACTGGTAGAAGACATTTTGAGCAGTTTGGTGAACCAGCAAATACCACTTCTGGCTGGCCCCAGAGTGGGGTGGGAATGGAGATTTTGCAATATCCTTCCCCCAGGAGTGGGGAGGGAATAGAGATTTTGCAGTATCCTTCCCCTGCCATGCCTACCAAGCCACACCCACCAAGCCACACCACACCACGCCCACCAAGCCACGCCCACAGAACCAGTAGTAAAAAAAAAAAATTGGATTTCACCACTGCTATGAAGTCTCATGGCCGCTCATATTTCCCAGCCTGCAAAGCTCCTTTCTAATATTTTCCCCAAAGGGTCTTCAAAATATTGTTCCGAAAGTCAAAAAAAGGGCATCCCTGAAAATAAGCTTGAACTTCTCCCTTCCTTTTTCTCAAGTGCGTCTTTGCAATCCACAAAAATATTGAAAAAAATATATTTAAAAAATTGCATACAACTCCAATTGTACTGGAGTAGGTATCTTTTACTTTTTCCTGTATCTTGCAGACAACCCTCTGCCCTCCTCTGAAATTTCACAAAAGCGTGGAAGTCACAGCAGATGCAGAAATGTTTACGAGAAGGAAGACGAGGCCCTCTGGTCTGTTGGAAAGATTGGATTGTACCAAGGACAAGAGAGTGAGCGGCTCTACTTTCCACCAACTCCCATCATAAAGATAAGCCTAAAGCATCACCAGAATAATTTCTAAAGCACCCTGAGGATCAAGCGAAAACAGCTGCAGCCGCTTTTATAGGAGAAGTAAAACTCCAGAAAATTGCAGCACAGCAGGGCTCTGGTTTGTTTCCGTTTGTTCTAAGCTGCACGTCTTTGCTTCCCTTAATACGTGTCTTTCTTGCAAACGAGTTCCTCTAATTGATGGTAGGTTTTCTCTTATTTTCGCCACAATATTTTCTGTGCCTTTTTAGAGAGGGGGGGGGAGGGATAGATAGATAGATAGATAGATAGATAGATAGATAGATAGATAGATAGATAGATAGATGACAGACATGATGATAGATAGATAGATAGATAGATAGATAGATAGATAGATAGATAGATAGATAGATGACAGACATAATGATAGGTAGGAAGGTAGGTAGGTAGGTAGGTGGGTGGGAGGGTGGGTGGATGGATGGATGGATGGATGATAGACAGAAAGAGGCAGACACAGACAGAAATGTTAGAAACAGGTAGATAGATGATAGAGATGATAGATAGATAGATAGATAGATAGATAGATAGATAGATAGATAGATAGATAGATGATAGATAGATAGATAGACAGACAGACAGACAGACAGACAGAGGCAGGCACAGAGAAAAATGTTAGAAATAGGTAGATAGATGATAGAGATGATAGATAGATAGATAGATAGATAGATAGATAGATAGATAGATAGATAGATAGATAGATAGACAGATGACAGACATAATGATAGGTAGGAAGGTAGGTAGGTAGGTGGGTGGGAGGGTGGGTGGATGGATGGATGGATGGATGATAGACAGAAAGAGGCAGACACAGACAGAAATGTTAGAAATAGGTAGATAGATGATAGAGATGATAGATAGATAGATAGATAGATAGATAGATAGATAGATAGATAGATAGACAGACAGACAGACAGACAGACAGACAGACAGACAGACAGAGAGAGGCAGGCACAGAGAAAAATGTTAGAAATAGGTAGATAGATGATAGAGATGATAGATAGATAGATAGATAGATAGATAGATAGATAGATAGATAGATAGATAGATAGATAGACAGATGACAGACATAATGATAGGTAGGAAGGTAGGTAGGTAGGTGGGTGGGAGGGTGGGTGGATGGATGGATGGATGGATGATAGACAGAAAGAGGCAGACACAGACAGAAATGTTAGAAATAGGTAGATAGATGATAGAGATGATAGATAGATAGATAGATAGATAGATAGATAGATAGATAGATAGATAGATAGACAGACAGACAGACAGACAGACAGACAGACAGACAGACAGACAGACAGACAGACAGAGGCAGGCACAGAGAAAAATGTTAGAAATAGGTAGATAGATGATAGAGATGATAGATAGATAGATAGATAGATAGATAGATAGATAGATAGATGACAGACATGATGATAGATAGATAGATAGATAGATAGATAGATAGATAGATAGATAGATAGATAGATAGATGACAGACATAATGATAGGTAGGAAGGTAGGTAGGTAGGTAGGTGGGTGGGAGGGAGGGTGGGTGGATGGATGGATGGATGGATGGATGATAGACAGAAAGAGGCAGACACAGACAGAAATGTTAGAAATAGGTAGATAGATGATAGAGATGATAGATAGATAGATAGATAGATAGATAGATAGATAGATAGATAAATAGATAGATAGATAGATAGATAGATAGATAGATAGATAGATAGATAGATAGATAGATGATAGATAGACAGACAGACAGACAGACAGACAGACAGACAGAGGCAGGCACAGAGAAAAATGTTAGAAATAGGTAGATAGATGATAGAGATGATAGATAGATAGATAGATAGATAGATAGATAGATAGATAGATAGATGATAGATAGATAGATAGATAGATAGATAGATAGATAGATAGATAGATAGATAGATAGACAGATGACAGACATAATGATAGGTAGGAAGGTAGGTAGGTAGGTAGGTGGGTGGGAGGGAGGGTGGGTGGATGGATGGATGGATGGATGGATGATAGACAGAAAGAGGCAGACACAGACAGAAATGTTAGAAATAGGTAGATAGATGATAGATAGATAGATAGATAGATAGATAGATAGATAGATAGATAGATAGATAGATAGACAGACAGACAGACAGACAGACAGACAGACAGACAGACAGAGGCAGGCACAGAGAAAAATGTTAGAAATAGGTAGATAGATGATAGAGATGATAGATAGATAGATAGATAGATAGATAGATAGATAGATAGATAGATAGATAGATAGATAGATAGACAGATGACAGACATAATGATAGGTAGGAAGGTAGGTAGGTAGGTGGGTGGGAGAGTGGGTGGATGGATGGATGGATGGATGGATGATAGACAGAAAGAGGCAGACACAGACAGAAATGTTAGAAATAGGTAGATAGATGATAGAGATGATAGATAGATAGATAGATAGATAGATAGATAGATAGATAGATAGATAGACAGACAGACAGACAGACAGACAGACAGACAGACAGACAGACAGACAGAGGCAGGCACAGAGAAAAATGTTAGAAATAGGTAGATAGATGATAGAGATGATAGATAGATAGATAGATAGATAGATAGATAGATAGATAGATAGATAGATAGATGACAGACATAATGATAAGTAGGTAGGTAGGTAGTTGGATGGATAGATGGATGGATGATAGATAGAAAGAGGCAGACACAGAGAAATGTTAGAAATAGGTAGATAGATGATAGAGATGATGATAGATCAATCGATCGATCGATAGATAGATAGATGATAGACAGACAGAGGCAGGCACAGACAGAAAAATGTTAGAAATAGGTAGTTAGATGATGGAGATGATAGATAGATAGATAGATAGATAGATAGATAGATAGATAGATAGATGGATGGATGGATGGATGGATGGATGGATGGATGGATGGATGGATGGATGGATGGATGGATGGATGATAGATAGATAGATAGATAGATAGATAGATAGATAGATAGATAGATAGATAGATAAAAGAACGAGAGAAAGATAGAAATAACAGCACCACAACATTCAAAAAGGTACACTTTCAAAGTCGCTTTTCATTGTTGCTGGATAGGTTATAAATGTGGGGGGAAAAGATCACTTGATGTAAACTGCACAAATCTATTCCCCGCCTTTAATATAGGATCGTAAACGCCGGTATGGCCGAGGAATTAGTTTAGTTTAGACTGAGCCGTGGCTGTCACAGTATAAAGCAATTTTCAGTTGCCATAAAAGCAGGCACCATGAACAGCCATCAAATGTGTACTGGTAGATTTGTGTAACACCATAAATGTGGAGATTGAGTTAAGCCAGCTTTGGTGTTTGTGCATGTATGGAATCTTAAGATGGTTGAGTTTGTGTACCAGCGCATTAAGCCACTGGTACAAAACAAGTTGAAATTAATCAAATTTCACACATTATGGAAAAGCCGTTGACCAATAGCGACCTTCTTTAAGCTTGATGTTTATGGAGATTCTCAGTCATCCAGGTCATGGCTGTCCCAAAGGTGCTTTTTCAAAAGGCAATTGGACTTTCTTGTTTCTTTCCTATCGTACTCATCCAAGGAAACTTCAGTCAGAACTAAAGAAGCTTCTTGGATGAGAAGCGAAACCTCTTTTAAGAAAAACACAAGAATGTCCAGTTGCCTTTTTAAAAAAGCATCTTTGGGGACTTCTTTAAGCTTGTGGTGCAGTGGTGGGTTTCTCCCGGTTGGGCCCGGTTCGGCCGAGCCGGTACCGGTGACGATATGATGTCACCGAAGCGGTTCTGCCCTCCCCCAAGCCCACCCACCAGGTTATTCTTACCTTTTATTTGGTCCCACCCCCAATCTATTGCTGCCTCCTGAATCCCAGCTGATGGCTAGAGGGGAAAAAACTGTTTAAACTCTTGCTTCAAAGGGCCGCCCTACAGCTGATCAGTGTTAAAAGAAAACAAATAACTAGACCGGTGCCTGCAAAAATAAATGGGTAGAGTCGACCCAGTGGTGGGATTCTACTTCGGTAGAACCAGTTTGTTAAGTAGTTAAATAGTTAAGCAGTTCGGAGAACCGGTTGTTAAAAGAAATCTCCTTTTGTTTTTTTCCACTTTTACAGGGTTAATCCTATAAGGATTAATTACAACATTTGGTGTTGTTTCCTAACCTAATCTTTATTACAGAAACTGCCTCTCTGGCAGTATGCCTAGACTTACTGTCACTTCTGGTTCCAGAGGCTATTTTTTTGCTTGACTTTCTTAAAGGGGAAGGGTTGTTTTAAGCTTTACACTGCTGTTGGGAGGAAATACTCCCCTGTTGGAGTTCTTCCAGCCAGGATGCAATCATCAGCACTTTGAAGAAATAATTGAATCCATTTGTGCATATGGACTACTCAGAGGGCTGAAAAAGTTATTTTTGACTGGTCCTCGCACTTTTAACCAGTCCTCGAACTTACGACTGTCCTCACATTTTACGTTTTTTTGCCTATCTTGTCACCATGGTGAAGAGAAGCAGTTGTGAAATGAGTGAGAGGGTTGTTAAGAATGCTGCACAGGCATAAATGTGAGCATGGTCATAAGTGCGAGGACCAGTCAAAAGTGCAAGGACCTGTCAGAAATGACTTTTTTCAGCCCTCTGAGTAGTCCCTATACACATAGCCATGGCCACCTGGTCACATGACCAGCTAGCTACGCACATCCAGTCACATGACCTCCAAGCCACGCCTACAAAATAAGCCACACCCACAGAACCGGTAGTAAAAAAATTTAGAACTTACCCCTGTTGTGGTGCAAACACAACCAATGTCTTGCCCCCATCTAGGTGTTTCAGGTTTGCAGATTCTCCGAAGCGATGGGTGTCAACTGATATTTCAGGAATCTTTCTTTCAACAAATCTGCCATAAATGAATAGAATAGAATAGAATAGAATAGAATAGAATAGAATAGAATAGAATAGAATAGAATAGAATAGAATAGAATAGAATAGAATAGAATAGAATAGAACAGAGTTGGAAGGGACCCTGGAGGTCTTCTAGTCCAACCACCTTCTTAAGAGGAAACCCTACACCATTTCAGAGAAATCATTCTCCAATCTCTTCTTAAAAACATCCAGTGTTGGAGCATTTACAACTTCTGGAGGCAAGTTGTTCTGATTAATTGTTCTGGCTGTCGGGAAATTTCTCCTTAGTTCTAGGTTGCTTCTTCAGATTAAGATTACTTCAGATTAACAGAGTTGGAAGGGACCTTGTAGGTCATCTAGTCCAACACCTCCTGCCCAAACAGACCCTACACCATTTTTGACAGATGGCAGTCCAGTCTCTTCTTGAAAGCTTCCAGTGATGAAGCTGTCACAACTTCTGAAGGCAACTTCTGTTCCATGGGTTGATTGCTCTCTCCTTGATTAATTTCTATTCATTGCTTCTTGTCCTGCCCTCAGGTGCTTTGGAGAATAGCTTGACTCTTCTTCGTGCCAGGCTCTGAAATATTAGAAGACTGCTATCATGTCTCCCCTAGTCCTTTTTTTCATTAAACTAGACATACCCACTTCCAGCAATCATTCTTCGCATGTTTTAGCCTCCAGTCCCCTAATCATCTTTGTTAATCTTCTCTTCACTCTGTCTAGAATCTCCAGATCTTTTTTACATCGTGGAGACCAAAACTGGATGCGGTATTCCAAGTGTGGCTTTACCAAGGTTTTATAAAGTGGCATTAACACTTCCCATCATCTTGACTTAACTTTTGGAAGCTCAATTTAATAAGCGTTTTTACTTTTTTTTTTTTTTTTTTTTTTTTTCATTTTAAGTCCCTGTTTACAAAGGACAGGAAAAAGAGCCACATTTGTTCGCTTTCCTCTCAAAAGACTTATTTTTATTTAACTTTTTGTTTAATGCAGTCTTTGAATTTCACATTTACATGTAAATGTTCCTTTACAGTTTTATTAGGGTCTGAGGATTAGGGTTAACACTAAGCCTTCCATTCTACAACTTGATCATCATTCTCCATACTTAAAAGGTAACGGTAAAGATTCCCCTTGCACATATTGTGCTAGTCCTTCCCAACTCTAGGGGGTGGTGCTCATCTCCGTTTCAAAGCCGAAGAGCCAGTGCTGTCCGAAGACGTCTCCATGGTCATGTGGCCAGCATGACTCAATGCCAAAGGCCCACGGGAACTCTGTTCCCTTCCCACCAAAGGTGGTCCCTATTTTTCTACTTGCATTTTTTACCTGCTTTCGAACTGCTAGGTTGGCAGAAGCTGGGACAAGTAACAGGAGCTCACCCCATTACATTTGAACCGCTGAACTGCTGACCTTTCGATCGACAAGCTCAGCGTCTTAGCCACTGAGCCACCACGTCCCTTTTTCTCCATACTTACTCTTCTCTAAATATGTTCTGGCCAAAACAACCTTTTCCAAGGTGTCTTTTAATTGTATCAATTCTTCCAAACACTCGGAATTTTTTCTAACCTTCTACCTTACCATTTTTTCCCCTCCAGCACAGCTAGTTCTTCTGATTATGTTAAGCTACCTTATTCTACCCTGTATGGAATTTCCATCTCCAGCATAGTACAATATTGGTTGCTCCAAACTGCAGAATTCTTAGGGTTTGTTTGGCCATCATGCAGCTAGCAGATTTCACTGCTTTAAGGTTGGTTCTTTCAATATAAACACCACCTCTTCTGCCAAATTCATTTGATCTTCTCACGCTTGGCTGCATTTCAAGAACAGTCTTAGCTTAGCTTTCCTTGAAACATTCCCTGAATTAGTCTGTAAAGATTCTCAGTCATCCACGTCATGGTTGTCCCAAAGGAGCTTTTTCAGGAGGCAACTGGACTTGTTTTTTTTTCTTTGAAGAAGTTTCACTTCTCATCTAAGAAGCTTCTTCAGCTCTGACAGGACAGTAAAGAATGGAAGGATTTATATTTGTTCTAACCCAGCTCCCCAAACACAACAAACCCTCTATACTCAATCAACAATTCTTTTATTAAGAGAGCCAGGAGCCCTGGCAAAAAGTCTCTCTCTCATCTCAGGCTAACAAGCCCGTCTGGCAGGGAGATGAATAATTGTCTGTCACATCTATTCATCTCCGCCCCCTGCTTTTTATCCCAAGGTTTGGGCTTTGCTAGCAGTGGTGGCTCTTCCATCCCAAGGATCAGCCCATAGATTTCCACTGCTCTCCTCTCCTCTGCCTTCTGCACATCCACACGTCAGGCATTGGACCCAGCTGATCCTCCTCTTCCTCATTGGCCACCTCCAGACCTAGGGGCTGTTGCCTCTCCATCTGAGGGATGACGGTTGGCCCAGGCTCTGCCTCTCTCTCTCTCTCTCTCTTTGACAGCTCCATTTCCTCTTCCCCCTTGAAGCTCTCAGGTTGCCTTGATGCTGATCCTGACTCACACGCCTCCTCCTTATTTGATTTGGCTGTTGGAGTGGCCGATGGCCAACAGGCCACAACAATATTCCTTGCAGACAGCTGATCATTTGCATCCTTTTAGAGTGCTTCAATGACCCTCTCTAAGAAGTTTACAGAGTCAGCCTACTGCCTCCAACAATCTGGGTCCTCATTTTACTGATCTCAGAAGGATGGAAGGCTGAGTCAACCTTAAGCCAGTCAGGATCAAACCGCTGGCAATCAGCAGAGTTAGCCTGCAATATTGCATTCTAACCAGTGTGCCGCCACAATTCTGTCTTCCAAAGTGTTAGCAAAAGTCTTTATTCTCTTATGAGGCACTAGAGATAGCAATTGATCACACACAGGGAAAGAAAAATTGCACAATGTTTGGTCCACCAATCCTGTTATTGATTGCTGCCACATAACCAGTTTTATGCTGACACATGGTGGCATCATCAGTTATGGATTTAAGGCATTGAAGATGGTCTTCTTTGGAAGCAAACAAAAAATGGAATCCAATCCTTTGACTTGTACATTGATTTTTTTCCAAGACTACCACAGCTACAGTATCTCATGGTAGATTGGCCTTTTTTAAAATTTGTGTTACACTCCCAACCTCAAAGTTTTAGATTCCCTCAGCTTTGTTTGTTGTGATGGAAGAGTGTGCAGACAGCACACCCAACTGGCCTCACAAGAAAACTGTCCAATCAAAAATAGATAGTTCTGTCATTGTGCAAACAAGGGAGGGGAAGGGGATGCCTAGAGTTTAAGCAGGAGACTCTATACCATTTCAGACAAATGGCTGTCCAGTCTTTTCTTAAAAACCTCAGGTGATGAAGCACCTACAACTTCTGAAGCAAACTGTGCCAATTGTTGTCACTGTTAGGAAGTTTCTCCTTAATTCCAGGGTGCTTATCTCCTTGATTAATATCCATCCATTGTGTTGTGTTCTCCCAGCAGTCTGCAGAGCTGGCAGCAGAATCGGACAGTGAGCAGGCTGGGGAAGATCATGAGCCAGTCTTGGAGTCTGGGGAAGGCTCAGACGAGGGCTCTGTGTCAGAGGCAAAGAAAGGGCCATCTGTTGAGGAACAAGGGGAGCCTGTTCCCAGTGCATGCATGCACAGAGCTGTTAGAAGGCAAGAACAGGTAAAACAAAAGGGACGACTTGGGAGTAAGGCCTGGAGATGATTGGCCCCTCCCATAAGGCTTAAAAGAGGATCAAAGGCATGTGGGCCTTTGCAGGAAGCAACATTTGTTCATTCAGTACAGCTTAAAGCCTGAAGCTCTGTTTGATTCTGGACTCCGTGTGGCTTTGCCAATTAGGTCTTTGGCAGCATGTCAAGGGAGATAAAGGTTTGTGATTATCCCAAAGGAATTCTCCCAAAGGACTCTTTATAACTAATTGGGACTCAGCTGTGAATGAACAGAATTCACAGCTGTTGCAGTAAAAGAGGTTTTTTGGAATTACACGTGTTGTAATGACTCAGGAAGCCTAGACCACAACGTATTGCTTCTTGTCCTGCCATCAGGTGCTTTGGAGAATAGCTTTCTCTTCTTTGTGACAGCCCCTTAAACACTGGAACAATGCTTTCATGTCACCCTTAGTCCTTCTTTTCTCTTGACTTGCTGTACCCAATTCCTCAAGGAGTTTGAGAGACTGGGGTCATGCACAGTGCTGAAATGTAAAATTTGTCACTACCAGTTCTGTGGGCGTGACTTGATGGGGCGGGGGGGGGTGTAATGTGACTCGGTGGGTGTGGCCATTTTTTTTTTACTTTTAAAAGCATTTTTTCTTCAGCTGATGGGTTGATTGTTCTCCCTGTCAGAAAATGTCTCCTCACTTCTAAGTTGAATCTCTCCTTGATCAGTTTCCATCTATTCCTCCTTGTCTGGCCTTTGGGTGCCTTGGAAAATAGCTTGACCCCCTCCTCTCTGTGGCAGCCCCTCAAATATTTTAAGACTGAATAGAGCCACCATTGATGCTTTTTTTAAAATCAGACTCTAAGATACACTCATAAGATTGTCAGGATTTTTCAGTAGCATACCCTTGGGTGTACATTTCTCTTGAGTTCAGTGGAAA
Organism: Masticophis lateralis; assembly: GCA_030761175.1. Taxonomy (NCBI): domain Eukaryota; kingdom Metazoa; phylum Chordata; class Lepidosauria; order Squamata; family Colubridae; genus Masticophis; species Masticophis lateralis. The sequence continues at coordinate 278,136,143 of JAUDYJ010000002.1, read as the reverse complement.
GGAGAAAAAAACCAGTATGCAATAACCTCATTTTTCCCCCCTTTCCATTTCCAGTGTTTGGGTTCCATATCCCTTAAAAGAACATCACTTTGAGTGATTGGTTTGATGCCGACATGAAGAATATGCACTAAAAAACCCTTTTAGAAAGATTTATAATATTCACCTCAGGCTATTTTTAAGTCACCGTCAATCTTTATGGAAGTCGAGTTGAGATACATTTGTCTGCAGAAAAAGTTTCTGTTACCTTTCATAAACCAAGACTGAACAAATGGCTCTCGCGGTGAAACTGAGGTCTGCTAAAATGATCGGCTTGGACACTGAATTTCCAAGTCATTTTGAAAATTGGACATTGAATTTCCTGTCATTTTGAAAAAGTCCATTTCTTGACTACTTCCGTTAAAAAGAACTTGATTGTTTTGCAAATGATTTACAATTAAGGCTGCAAATATGTGTGTGTGTGTGTGTGTGTGTGTGTGTTTGATTATTCGGGTCTTCTCCCGTATAAAATTGGAAGTGTCTTGCCAATTTTACGCGGGAGAAGACCCGAATAACCAAGGACCTACATACAAACACCCGCAAAAACCTCAGAAAACATATATATATATATATATATATATATATATATATATATATATATATATATATATATATATATATATATATATATATGATCTCTTGGTTTAGCTGAGATTTTTAGCTGCCCTTACTCAGTTTATCTATTTATTCATCAAATTTAAGAGAACCAATTTGGTCTAGTGACTAAGTACCAGGTTTGAAGCCAGGAGATCTTGACTTCAAGTTTTGATTTAGCCATGAAAGTCAACTGAGTGACTTTGGACCAATTACCAGGAAACAGTGAGTTCTAGTTCTGCCTTAGTCATGAAAGTCAACTGGGTGACTTTGGGCCAATCATAAGGACACGGTGAGTTCTCATCTCTCCTTAGCCATGAAAGTCAACTTTGGGCCAACTTTGGGCCAATCACCAGGAGATGGTGAGTTCTAGTGTCTCCTTAGCAGAGGTGGTATTCAGCCGGTTCAGGCCGGTTCGGACAATCCAGTAGCAGTGACTGTAAATGTGTACAGTTAGTCCTCAATGTATAACTGGTTGCTTAGAAACATTCAAAGTTATGACAGACCTACCTTGGGGCTATTTAAAACCCAGATTATGATGGTCCCAAAAGTGCTTTTTTCAAGAGGCAAAAGGTTCTTGGATGAAAAGTGAAACGTCTCCAAAGAAAAACCAAGAAAGTCCAGTTGCCACTTGAAAAAAGCACCTTTGGGATAACCGTGACCTGGATGGCTGAGAATCCCCAAAGACATCCAGATTATGATGGTTAGCCTGACTAGGTGGCTAAGACACTGAGCTTGTCGATCAGAAAGATTGGCAGTTTGGTGGTTCAAATCCCTAGTACAGGTCTCCTGCGTGTGCCCGGGGTTGGACTAGATGATCTCCAAGGTCCCGTCCTGTTATCTGTTAGTATAATAAATTGGAATGTGGCATTGGTGGTAGACACTGAGGTCACCATCCCCCACCATTTCTCTCCATGCCCACCATCACCCTGATGTTCCTGATTGCCCTCTCCCATCTTCCACCTTTATCTCTCCTCCAAGACCCCTCCCAGCCCTGCAATTATATGACTGTGACACAAATGATTGGGAGTGCTGGTGACTCTTCTTCACATTATATATTCAAGGAGCAACCAGGCACCGATCCATCTGTGATGCTTCATTCTGGATTCCTGCATCGAGTCGGAAGTATTTTATTTTATTTTATTTTATTTTTTTTATTTTTTTTTATTTTATTTTATTTTATTTTATTTTATTTTATTTTATTTTATTTTATTTTATTTATTTATTTTATTTTATTTTATTTTATTTTATTTTATTTATTTTATTTTATTTTATTTTATTTTATTTTATTTTATTTTATTTTATTTTATTTTATTTTATTTTATTTTATTTTATTTTATTTTATTATTTTATTTTTTTTATTATCTAATTTGTTTATTTATTTTTAATTTGATTTATATGCCGCCCTTCTCCAGAGACTCAGGGCGGCTTACAATGCGTTAAGCAATAGCCTTCATACTTTTGTATATTTATACAAAGTCAGCTTACTGCCCCACAAACTGGGTCCTCAATTTACCTACCTTAGAAAAGATGGAAGGCTGAGTCAACCTTGAGCCTGGGGAGATTCGAACTTACAGTAATTGCAGGCAGCTGAATGTTCCTTCCTTCCTTCCTTCCTTCCTTCCTTCCTTCCTTCCTTCCTTCCTTCCTTCCTTCCTTCCTTCCTTCCTCCCTTCCTTCTTTCTTTCCTTTCTTCCTTCTTTCCTTTCTTTTTTCCTTCCTCTTTTCTTTCTTTCTTTCTTTCTTTCTTTCTTTCTTTCTTTCTTTCTTTCTTTCTTTTTCTTTTTCTTTTAAATTAGATTTATATGCCGCCCTTCTCCAGAGACTCAGGGCGGCTTACAATGCGTTAAGCAATAGCCTTCATACTTTTGTATATTTATACAAAGTCAGCTTATTGCCCTCACAAACTGGGTCCTCATTTTACCTACCTTAGAAAGGATGGAAGGCTGAGTCAACCTTGAGCCTGGTGAGATTTGAACTTGCAGTACTTGCATTTATTTTATTTTATTATTTTATTTTATTATTTTATTTTATTTTATTTTATTTTATTATTTTATTTTATTTTATTTTATTTTATTTTATTTTATTTTATTTTATTTTATTTTATTTTATTTTATTTTATTTTATTTTATTTTATTTTATTTTATTTTATTTATTTTATTTTATTTTATTTTATTTTATTATTTTATTATTTTATTTATTTATTTTATTATTTGTTTGTCAAACATGTACAAGATAACAAGTATAGGTATGAACTTAAACATGAACAAAGGAAGTAAATATAGATAAATGGGGACAGTAAGATAGAGATGGTAGGCACATTGGTGCGCTTATGCACGCCCCTTTTAGGGACCTCTTAGGAATTGAGGTTGAAGCTGTGAGGGTTTGAGGCCGTAACCACAGAGTCGGGTAGAGCAGGGATGGGCAAATGTGGCCCTTTTACAACCTGTGGACTTCAACTCCCAGAATTCCCGAAACAGCCAAGCTGGCTCAGGAATTCTGGGAGTTAAAGTCCACAGGTCATAAAGGGACCATATTTGCCCACCCCTGGGGTAGAGCATTCCAGGCGTTGACCACTCTGTTGCTGAAGTCATATTTTCTGCAATCGAGTTTGGAGTGGCTTACCTTGAGTTTGTACCGTTTGTTTGCCCATATATTATCGTGGTTGAAGCTGAAGAAGCCATTGACAGGCAAGACACTACAACAGACAATTTTGTGTACTATGCTTAGAACGAACCGCAGGTGATTCAGTTCCAGATTGTCCAAGTCCAAAATTTCAAGCCTAGAGGCAATGGGAATTCTATTGTGAGCAGAGGAGTGGAGGACTCTTCTCGTGAAATACCTCTGAACCTGCTCGATCGTGTTAATGTCTGATATACAGTGTGGGTTCCTGGCGAAAGTTGGACATCATTGCTTCATAACAGCCTCTTCTGACTCCTTTCTAAACACTGAAAAAGATGTCACAGAGAATACGGTCAAATCCTGTTCTCCATTAGTCCTGAGTGCAGGACATGGAATAATATATTTAAGTCACAAGAAGGCAGATTCCGATTGGATGTTAGTGGGGGGAGGGCGAAACTCACACTCAGGAGAGTTTCGCCCTCCCCCCACTAACATCCAATTGGAATCTGCCTTCTAACCAAGAACAGTTGGTTAGAACATTGGTCCAGAGAAGTTGTGGCTTCCCTTTCATTGAATATATTAAAACAGGGGCCTATCTGGGAGGCGTTAATTTGGATTCCTGCATTAAGCAGGGACGCAGTGGCTCAGTGGCTAAGAAGCTGAGCTTGTCGATCGAAAGGTCAGCAGTTCAGCAGTTCGAATCCCTAGTGCCGCATAATGGGGTGAGCTCCCATTGCTTATCCCGGCTTCTGCCAACCTAGCAGTTCAAAAGCACGTAAAAAATGCAAGTAGAAAAATAGGGACCACCTTTGGTGGGAAGGGAACAGTGTTCTGTGCGCCTTTGGCATTTAGTCATGCCGGCCACATGACCACGGAGACGTCTTTGGACAGCGCTGGCTCTTCGGCTTTGAAACGGAGATGAGGACGGGCCCCTAGAGCCAGGAATGACTAGCACAAATGTATGAGGGGAACCATTACCTTTATTAAGTGTGTGTGTGTGTGTGTGTGTGTGTGTGAGAGAGAGAGAGAGAGAGAGAGAGAGAGAGAGAGAGAAAAGTCTTCTTCATACCCTTAGACACTAGGATCAATCTTCCCAGCCTTCTCTTCTTAAAACAGTTGCTAAGCAGGAATTTAGTTATCAAGATTGGCCCTGGAATCTGTGAAATCAAGGGCCAAGGGAGGAAATTTGGAACAACCATTTCCATCTCTTTTTGGACCTAGCCGTAATATTATTTCCATCCCTCACTCCTTTTTTCTTTTTTTTTATTTTTTCTTTTTTTACTATTACCACAATTATCAGTGTGGAAAGTATACTGTTTCATTTGATGTATTCCTTTTCTTCTTGATCTGAATTTATCATACTGACATATTTAATAATCATGAGCATCATCCAGCTAGGAGCACCATTTAGGATTTCTCTCTCTCTTTCTTTAATACTGTTGAAGCATTCAAGAGATGAAGGTCAAGTCTATGTAATAACTGGATGAAAGGCAACTCAGGAAATATTTGAGCTGTAAGCTAGTACGGGAAGTTTACATGAAGAAATCCCAGAAGACAGTATGAAAATGAAATATGAAGCTGCCCGCAGTTCTTTTTTTTTTTTTTTAAGATGGGCAGACATATAAATTTGATAAATAAATAAACTCCCTCTATATTGTTCAGGGATTGGGAAGGAGAGAGGGAGGGAGGGGAGGAAGGAAGGAGGGAGGGAAGGAAGGAAGGAAAGAAGGGAGGAAGGGAGGGAGGGAAGAGGCAGGAAGGAAGGAGGGGAGGAGAAAGAAAGAAGGAAAGAAAAAGAAAGAAAAAGAAAGAAAGATAGAAAGAAAGATAGAAAATAAAAAGAAAGAGGGAGGGAAGGAAGGAAGGAGGGAGGGAGGGAAGGAAGGGAGGGAGAATTCGCCCAACCTATTTGGGCAAATAGGTTGTACAAAAATGCCTTTAAAAGGTAAAAAAAAGGCTCTAACAATCACAGCTATGGCACGCAATCGTCAGAGCCTTGTTTTTAACCCTTTAAAATGACACCTGTATGGGTGGGCGGAGCCTCACGCCGCCATCGCTACTGGTTCTCTGAACCACCTGCCATAATCGCTACCGGATCACCCAATGCGGTCTGAACTGGGAGCCTTTCACCCCTGGCTGAATGTCAACATTCTGACCGACGAACCCAACCGAAATCAAGCACGGCTGAGACGTTCCAATCTCTTAATGCAAAACTTTATTGAGTACCTCATATCAGCAAAGATGAGGGCAAAACCAGATCTAACAGCCTGGTGGCGCAGTGGACTAAGTGCTGTTAAAGTAGCACTTAGTTGCCAGCTGCCTGCAATTACTGCAAGTTCAAATCTCACCAGGCTCAAGGTTGACTCAGCCTTCCATCCTTCCGAGGTAGGTAAAATGAGGACCCGGATTGTGGGGGCAATAAGCTGACTTTGTATAAAAAAGAACACCACTTGGGGGGGCCAAAAGCCCTACTAAGCAGGTATATACAAAAGTATGAAGGCTATTGCTTAACGCATTGTAAGCCACCCTGAATCTCCGGAGAAGGGCGGCATATAAATTGAACCAATAAATATTTCCCGTGCAAACCCAAATAGTTAAAGTTCAGGACTTCCCTCCCCCACCCCCCACCTATTAGACTAAGTTATATTGTCCAATGGAGACTTCTAGTATTGTTGTGAGAAAGTCTTGCTTGGTAAACACCTGTCGAGATGTCCTTGGTTCCCATGGCTGACATCTTGATGTCTGGAGCTTTGTTCTATCTCCCCCTTCCCTACCACCCATAGTTCATTCATTGGCAAGCTGAGAAGCGATAATAGTTGTAACAGCAAAAGCGCCTTTTGAAACTTGACACTGGATTTATTTATTTCATATGAGACAGTTTTCAACAATAATGTTTTGTTACCTGCTGGGAAATTTTGGGAATGAGTGGTACAGTAAAACAAATAAACAAACACCTGAGGCAATTAATCCCCCATCAAGGTCTAGGATATAGTTTTGTAGAAATCTTCATTATTAAAGTTAGTTCAGATCAAACAACAAGAACAAAAACAAAAACAACAACCACCAACCACCCCAGGAAAGCCTGCAAAACTAATGTCTCTTTTACAGTTTCCCTGAATGACCAATTTAATGATAATAGAAGGGGATTGTTTCTTCGTTATCATTATAATTATATTCCTTGAATGATAATGAAAAGCATGATTAAAAATCTCAATCATCTTCCAGCAATGTTCAATTGTAATATGAATCAAGGCAACTCTCCAAGGGATAAATAATGATCGTACAAATATTATCCATAACATCTCATAGTCTGCAGATATTAGCTAACTAATAATAGGAAGCAAGTCAGCCCCAGCTGTGAGGACTCTAAGTCCAAACATCTCCCCAACCATAAATGAGGATTTTTATGGAACACTATGAAGGACTCCTAGCTCCTGGTTCTGTGACAATAACCCTGATGGGTGTTGTGGTCCTCCAGCAGCCTGTGGAGCTGACAGCGGAGTCGGACAGTGATGTGGCTGAGGAAGAACATGGGCCAGTCTTGGAGGCTGGGGAAGGCCCAGATGAGGGCTCTGCATCAGTGGTGGATTCCTCCTGGTTCTGCCCAGTTCCCCCGAGCTGGTAGCGGTGACGATATGATGTCACTGAACTGGTTCTGCCCCCCCCACCCCCTGCGTTATTCTTACCTTTTATTTGGCCCCACCCCCAATCTATTGCTGCCTCCTGAGTCCCAGCTGATTGGCTAGAGGGGAAAAAAACTGTTTAAATTCTTGCTGCGGGGCTTCAAAGGGCCGCCCTACAGCTGATCAGTATTAAAAGAAAACAAATGAGTAGACCAGTGCCTGCAAAAATAAATGGGTAGACCGGTGCCTGCAAAAATAAATGGGTAGACCGGTGCCTGCAAAAATAAATGGGTAGACCAGTACAGCTCTGCAAGCAGTTAAAAGCCTAGTAGACCAGTACCTCTGCTAAATCCTAAAGAATCATCCCATGACCATCAAGCCACAGCCACAAAATAAGCCACACCCACAGAACCGGTAGTAAAAAAATTTAAAACCCACCCCTGCTCTGCATCGGAGGCAGAGATAGGGCCAGAGCTATCGGGGAGTGATGTGCGGACTTCGGAGCCTCCAGAGGCTGACAGCAGAGAGGCAGAAGAACAGGAGGAGCCTGTTCCTAGTGCACATATGAGAAAAGCTACCAGAAGGCAAGAGCAGCTAAAGCAGAGAGGACAACTCGGGAGTAGGGCCAAGAGATGATTGGCCCCTCCTATAAGGCTTAGAAGACCAGCAACAGCTCTTATTTATTTATTTATTTATTTATTACATGTATTTATATGCCGCCCTTCTCCCGAAGGACTCAGGGCGGCGAACACAAGTTAAGAAACATGTACAATAAAATAGCATTTTAAATCAAATAACTAATTAATGATAAATAATAAACTCAGAATCAGAGTCAGCCTATTTGCTTGAACAGCCAAGTCTTCAGCTCCCGACGAAAGGAGCGGAGATCAAGAGCCGTCCAGAGCTCGGTAGGTAATTCATTCCAGAGGGTGGGAGCACCCACAGAGAATGCCCTACCCCTGGGCACCGCTAGATGACATTGGCTCGCCGTCGGGACCCTGAAGAGAGCAGCCCTATGTGAGTGAACAGGACGGTGGGAAGCAGGCAGGACAAGGTCCTGTAAATATCCTGGACCTAAATCATGTAGGGCCTTATAGGTGAGAACTTGAAGCGGACCTGGAGAACCACTGGTAACCAGTGCAGCTGACGCAGGAGGGGTGTTATATGGGAGTAACAAGGGGCTCCTGTAACAATCCGTGCGGCTGCATTCTGGATCAGCTGGAGTCTCTGGGTGCATCTCAGGGGCAGGCCCATGTAGAGGGAATTGCAGTAATCCAAGCGGGAAGTGACCAGGGCATGAGTGACTGTGCGAAGGTCATCTTGGTCCAGGAAAGGGCACAACTGGCACACCAGGCGAAGCTGTGAGAAGGCCCCCCTGAGCTCTTGGCCTCTTTGCCAGAAAACAAAGTTGAGAGAATTGGTTCTTGTTTCACTGTATTCATTTCTTGTCAGCGTCTTCTGCTTCTGAACTTTTGCCAAGAAAAGCTTTTGGCAGTCTGCCTCATTATCCCAAGATCGGTGATAAACTGAGGAACGGTGTTTTGAAGAATTTGCTTTAATTTAGTTTGGACTACGCTGAGAATGAGTTAATTCTCAGCTGTTCTAATAAAGTCTGGTTGTTTTCGAACTGTTTGTATTTAATACTAACTACATGGTACTGGGTCACAACAATGGGTTGGGCTATCAGAAAGAAAGTGGTCCTAACTCATCCTGAAAACTTACACAGCTGGGAGATGTGAGGACTAAAACTGAGGTATCCTCAAACCTAACCCAACACCATAACTACTATAACCTAGTTGTTCAGTTGAACATGGTTGGGGGAAGTTGAGGCAGTGTGAGGTCCTCGCCTAACAACAGTATGGTCTTGGCATAACAACTGTAACTTGGATTACCAGAACTGCTGTCATTAAGTAGTGCAATTATGTGATGTTTCTCCTAAAGATGCTTAATTCCAGCCGAAATTCCACTCCCAATTAGGGTCCTTAAGCAAGTACTACCTATATTCAGTGGTGGGATTCAGACGGTTCGCACCACTTCAGGAGAACCAGTTGTTAACTTTCTGAGCAGTTTGGCAAATTGGTGGTTGGAAGAAATCATTAGGATAGAGAACCGGTTGTTAAATTACTTGAATCCCACCACTGCCTATATTTCTGAAAGTTGGGGTGGATGAACTGAACAGAATAACAGAGTTGAAAGGGATTTTGGAGGTCTTTTAGTTCCAATCCCCTGCACAAGCAAGATACCCTATATCCGTGATGGCGAACTATTGGCGTGCATGCCTGAAGTGACACATAGAGCCATGTCGCCTGGTACATGTGGCGTCACCTGTTTCTCTTCTGGGTTTCTGGCGTGCATGAACACACGACGATCAGCTGGCCTTTGTGCATGCGGCAGTGTTCTGTCCCCGTCTCACACATGCACACCCACAATTGGCCAAGAGTTAAATAAACCAGCAGACAAGAATTTCTTTGATAACAGAATTGGCAGCAACCCAGTTTTTCTCCTCCCTCCGAAACATCAAAGCAAATCCACAGAAGCTAAAAGATTAGTCAAATTCAGTCCAAAAAATCAATCCAAGCAGGGCATATACAAAGTTCCAGCAACACAGAAAGACTTGCTAACTTTCAGTTTTTGTTTGTCACAAGGCTTGAATGGCCACCACCACCACCACCACCCCTTTTATCCCCTGTGGGGTGTGGTCCAGTGACTCAGCTTAATCTCTGGCACGCCTCTTCCTCTGCTGCGCGCACTTATCTCTGTGACACTGTCGGGGATCCGGCCAAGACTCATCCTCATCACTGTCCAGCTGCAGCTGCTCGGAAGTGCTTGGCCCCTGGCCTATCTCTTGGCCTTCGGAGGACACCTGAGGCATTGCCAGACAGGAGGATCCTGGAGAGGGAGGCTTTGCCAACTCCTCTCCTTCATTTTCAGAGTCTTCTCCCTCTGATAATACAGGCTCGAGAGTTGGAGTCACAACAGGAAGTGCCAGAAACTGGAAGAGCTGGTCTTCCATTTTCTGGCGTGAACATGCATGCCAGCCAGCTGATCAGTGCATGCACATGCATGGCAGTAACTGGAAGACTTGCTTGCTGGTGTGCATGCATGTGCTGGAAACCGGAAGTACCTTATCCAGCGTGCACATGCCCCCTGAGAAGCTCCTCTTCCTGTTCGTGACCTTGAAAAGCGTGTGTGTGCTTGTAAAGTGCTCCCTTTTCGGTACTTGGTGCCCCACCTCTGTGCTCCCTTTTTGGCACTCTGTGTCAGCCATGGGAACCAAGGACATCTCTATGCCAAAAAGATTCGCCATCACTGCCTTATATCATTCCCGATAAATGGCTGTCCAGTCTCTTCTTAAAAACCTTCAGTGATGGAACACTGACAACTTCTGGAGACAAGCTGTTCCACCGGTTAATTATCTTCACTGTAAGGAAGTTTCTCCTTAGTTCTAGGTTGGTTCTCGCCTTGATTAGTTCCCATCCATTGTTTCTCGTCCTGCCTTCAGGTGCTTTGCAGAATTAGTTGACTCCCTCTTCTTTGTGGCAGCCCTGAGATATTGGAACACTGCTATCATGTCACTCCTAGTCCTCTAGTTTTCATTAAACTAGACATATCCAATGCCTACAAGCGTTCTTCATATTTTTAGCCTCCAACCCCCTAATAATGAAGAGCCTCAGACAGCTCAACAGGCTAAGTAGCCTGTTATTAACATTCAGCTGTCTGCAATTATTGCAAGGTTCGAGGCTCAAGGTTGACTCAGCCTTCCATCCTTTCTAAGGTAGGTAAATTGAGGACCCAGTTTGTGGGGGCAATAAGCTGACTTTGTATAAAAAATATACAAAAGTATGAAGGCTATTGCTTAACGCATTGTAAGCCGCCCTGAGTCTCCAGAGAAGGGCGGCATATAAATCTAATTAAAAATAATAATAAAATAATCTTTGTTCCTCTTTTCTGCACTCTTTCCAGAATCTCAAAGTCTTTTTTATAATATGGTGACCAAAACGTGATTTAGTATTCTAAGTGTGTTCTTGCTAAGGCTTTATAAAGCAGTATTAATACTTTACATATCTTCATTTTCTCCCTCTGTTAATGCAACCTAAGATTGCATTGGCTTTTTTGACTGTTGCCACACATCACTGACTCCTATTTAAGTGGTTGACCGGATGAAGTCGTTGGCTTAAGATAAGTTAAACTTCTCTGTCCTGTTGATCATATTTTTACATCTGGATCATTTTTACGGCAAACGATGTGCTTTTTAGTGTCATTATTTCAAACTGCTTTGAGGGTTGGGATGGTTTGGAAAAACTCTATAAATGTAATATTTAAATAAGCAGTTTTCCCTGGATTAATTCTATTTTGGCACAGGAATGGGGCTTATCTTTATTCCAATAGGATCTGACAGGATCCACCATTACTTTAAGTTGATTCTGCTATTTCCATTAATTGATTGATTTCTGTTGATTGAGTTTTCTCCTTCAACCCAGAAGCTGCACTTTTCAAGTCAGAAAGGCATCTGCCCTTTTTGGTGTGTTTGCCGAGGAAGAATACTAGCTGAGTCAGTTTCAATTTATGAGCCATTGTATCCTGCTAAATCGTATGGTAAGGGGGAAAGTGCACACCTGTGACAGTGATTAAAACTTTACAATTAAAATGGGGATATTAATCAGTATCACACCGAGTTAACTCAGGTGATTTGAGACAAGTAAAGTCAAATCCTTGGAATGGAATGCGGGCCAAGGAGAGTTTGTCAAGAAAAGGTAGTGTGTGCTAAGGATACTCAAGGGCTTGGGTAAAATAAAAAAAAATCTGCAAATGTTTGACATAGTAGTTTGGATGTTAACTTGGTAGATGTATCTTTCTCTGAGCCTGTTGACTTCAGATTCTTATAAGAGAGAGGGGGAAGAGAGAGAGAGAGAGAGAGAGAGAGAGAGAGAGAGAGAGAGGGAGGGAGGGAGGGAGGGAGGGAGGGAGAGAGAGAGAGAGAGAGAGAGAAGATACCCTGTTTTCCCGAAAATAAGACATCCCCTGATAATAAGCCCAATCAGGCTTTTGAGGGCATGCGCTAAAATAAGCCTCCCCCCAAAAAATAAACCCTCCCCAAAAATGTTTAAATGCAAAGCTGGAAATCAGGTACGACAGCAAGAGGAGCCCCAAAATAATAAGACCTCCCAGAAAATAAGGCCAAGCATTTATTTTGGGGTTCAAAAAAATATAAGACGGTAGGTAGGTAGATAGGTAGGTAGGTAGGTAAGTAGATGGATGGATGGATGGATGGATGGATAGATAGATAGATAGATAGATAGATAGATAGATAGATAGATAGATAGATAGATAGATAGATAGATATAGATAGATAGATATAGATTGATAGAAGAGCAAGAGAGAGAGGGAGGGAGAGAATAAATAAGTGGTACCCATTTATTTACTTGTGGTCACCTGCTTTCAAACTGCTGGGTTGGTGGGAGCGGGAGTGTGAAATGGGAGTTCACCCCACCCTGTGGCAGCAACAGGTCTTGAATGCAAGGCTGACGATTGTCAGCCCAGCTTTCTAACTTCATTTAGAAACATCATTTAGATGATAGAAAGATGGTAGAGAAAGAGATAGAAAGGTAGTGATATTGAAGATAGATGACAGACGGAGAGAGAGAGAGAGAGAGAGAGAGAGAGAGAGAGAGAGAGAGAGAGAGAGAGAGAGAGAGAGAGAGAGGTAGATGATAGATGGTTGGTTGGTAGGTAGGTAGGTAGATAGGCAGATACGTAGATAGATCCCTAGTCTTGGTCCTTTCTTAGGCATAGAAATTGACTAAATGATTAAACTGGAAGGCATGATGGATGATGGTCCTTAGCTTGCAGTGAAGGAGTCTTCATTCTATAATGAACCGATCCTGGCTGAGGACAACAATGCTAAGATGCATATAGATCTCTTCTTTTTTATTTCTAGAAAATGAAATTTGCATAGGTTGCAGTTTCTGTGACCTTAAAACAGTTGTTACTTTCTTGGAACTATGAGCTAATCAGCATATTTTCTTTCTTTCTTTCTTTCTTTCTTTCTTTCTTTCTTTCTTTCTTTCTTTCTTTCTTTCTTTCTTTCTTTCTTTCTTTCTTAATTTCTTTCTTTCTTTCTTTCTTTCTTTCTTTCTTTCTTTCTTTCTTTCTTTCTTTCTTTCTTTCTTTCTTTCTTTCTCCTCTAGGCTGTTCTTTAGATGCTCCAATGACATTGCAATTGCCCAATCAGCTAGTTCTTGCTGAATTTCTTTCTCTCTCTCTCTTCCTCCCTCCTTCCCCCTCTCCCTCCCTCTTTTTCTCTCCCCCCCCCCACACCTCTCATTTTTTTGGCTGACTACAACGGCACTTCCTTTAGTCTCTCTCTCTCGTGGAGGCTCTGAAATGACTAATTCTTTCTACATATTTCAGCACATCCTTAACTGCTAATTGAAGTCTGTGTGCAAGGCAGGGAACGGTACGCACCGATGAGATTTCCTCTCGCCATAATGTGCCGAATCTGCTCTTTATCTTATTCATTGTCAGGGCCTCATCTGTTGCAAGTCCAATCAATTTTTGTAGTTTTGAAAAGATATGTCCTCTTTTTAACTTTCCGAGGCCGAAGAAACGACGACGGGAGGGAGTCGAATTAAGCATTACCTTCTCATGCCACTGAAATTTGATTGCTTTCAGAGAACTCGGGAAAGAAAATGTGGCTGACATATCTCCCATCCCAACTTACCTCCCAATCTCCACATGGCAATAAGGTACGACGGCTGATTTATCAAACACAGCGTTCTCATCAAGAGCCAGAGAGAAACAGTGAAAGTTCAGATTGCTCAAAACACGCGGCTAATTTCTTTGTCATTTCACTGGATCGCATGGCCTCGGAGCAGCTGGGATTGCAACAATGGATGTTCTCCAGATGATATCTCACTTGACTTTTGGAAATGGAGAAGGTCATTTCTATTGGGGTCGAAAGCAAGGAAGAGAAAAAGCAAAAAACCAGAACGCTAAACTTGTCTGTCTCCCTGGGGTGGGTGGAGTGGGAATGACATCAGACTGAAATAGGAAGTCAATAAGTTGTCTAAAGGCATTATTTCATTTAGCTAGTGATTAGGTCTTGAATAAAAAAAAAAAAGGTAAAGCAAGAAGGGGATTTCTATTATTGAACAAAGGGGCCATGCACCGCATTGAGACCTTGGTGTAATTAAATGGGACGGTTTTCCCTAGTTTGAATAAGTCTTTCTTTAGGCTGGAATGGAGCAGATGCAGAAAATTTATTGGGTTTTTTTTTTTTAAGAAAGCTGAAATGGCTTGTAAGCAACATTGGCTCCTGCAGTTTACACCTGAGGACAATCTATAATCCTACATACTGTAATGGTTCTTTTTAGTCCAAAGTTTTTTGTTTTTGTTTTTTTCCTGAATAAAAGAGACCATTGATCCATCCAGTCAAAATCTGGGTTTTTGTTTTTTTTTTTTTAAAAAAATAAGAGAATAACAGAGTTGGAAGGGACCTTGGAGGTCTTCTAGTCCAGCTCCCTGCTAGGGGCACCTCACCGGTCTCTACTCACCCCTCCCCTGCCAGTCACTCCTCGCCTCCCTGCCCGGGCTCCTTAGGGCCCCAACAGGAAGCAGTTGTTGGAGCTAAGCAGCCACCATGAGAAAGAGTTGGCAAAGCAGCTGGCTCAGTTCAAACTGGATCTGACTGAGAAGGAGGCTTAGCAGAAGCACCTCACTGAGGACTAGGAGCATAGGCTTTCCAAGCAGAGGGAAGACCTGCGGGAGTGCAAGGCCAGGTACCAGCGCCTGGAGACTCAGTGGGCTGAGATGGTCAGCCAGTTCCAGGCCATGTTGCAGTCCCATTGGAATGAGGCCCTCTGGCTCTTCACTACTAGTGGCACTTCCCTCCAGCCGTCACCCAAAGCCCCACACCAGGAGGCTGAAGCAGATCCCAAGTTGGAATTTCTGCCCCCCTCCAACCAACACAAAAAGACCCCGACGGGGGAGATTCTCTGCAGCAACACAACCATTCATTGCACATATCCGGCCCAGGGGCCTTAGTTTGAGGACTCCTGATTTAGTGCAATATAAAAAATGCAAATAATTTTTCTGCGGACCACCACTAGTTGGTGACCGCTGCCCTATACGATTCCAGACAAGTGTCTGAAAGAGACTGTCCAGTCTCTTCTTAAATACATATACATATGAATACGCACAGTATATGTATAAAATAATAAAATAACAGAATAACAGAGTTGGCAGGGATATGTTGATCATTACATATACCTTGGCCAATGGATCTCAATGGAAGGTGATACAATAAAGGAAATTGAACGGCGAGTTAAATGTGGTTGGCAGGCATTCGGCAATCTAAGCATAATTGTCAAAAACAACTGTTATTCTGTTATTACAGAAATCTGTTTTATTATTTTATGCATGTACTGTACATATTCATATGTATATGTATTTAAAAAGAGACTGGACAGTCACTTGTCTGGAATGGTATAAGATCTCTTGCTTGAGCCGGGAGCTGGACGAGAAGACCTCTATTCTACATATATAAATATAAATATTATAATAATAATAATAATAATAATAATAATAACAACAACAACAACAACAACAACAACAACAACAACAGCAACAGCAACAGCAACAGCAACAGCAACAGCAACAGCAACAGCAACAACAACAAGAAGCCCTTGGAGCAATACCCAAAGGGCTACCCCACTATTTAGAAATTCTAAATTTACCGGACTTGAACATTTTGACTCTACAAAAAACCACCTTACTCGGAACAGCTTACATCCTCTGACGATACCTTAACAGTTCCTAGATCCTTGGTTAGGACTCAAGCTGCTGAGCTATTAACCAGTCTCAAAGACTGTGAATCTCACTACAGATTAACCAACAACAACAACAACAACACCTGAACACCTTGGGGTGCCGCAAGGGTTGGTTCTCTCGTCCCTCTTGTTCAACATTTATGTGAAGCTGCTGGGCGAGATCATCCGTGGTTTTGGGGTGAAATGTCAACTGTATGCCGATGACACGCAGTTGTACATTTCTACCCCGAACCACCCCAATGATGCTCTTGCCATGATGTCCTGTTGCCTGGAAGCCGTACAGATCTGGATGGGGAGAAACAGGCTCAGACTCAACCCTTCCATGACAGAGTGGCTGTGGCTTCCGGCGCCCCGATATAGCCAACTGGTACCATCGCTGGCTATTGGGGAGGAGATTTTGCCCCCTTCAGAGAGGGCTCGCAACTTGGCATCCTCCTGGATGCACGGCTGTCTTTAGACGATCATATGACAGCCGTGACCAGGGGGGCTTTTTATCAGGTTTGCCTGATTTCCCAGTTGTGTCCCTTTCTGGATCGGGATGCCTTATGCAAAGTCATTCACATCCTCGTCACTTCCCGTCTGGACTACTGTAACGCTCTCTACATGGGGCTCCCCTTGAGGAGCACCTGGAGGCTCCAACTGGTCCAGAATACTGCTGGACGAGTGGTTATGGGAGCGACTCATCGTTCCCGGGTAACTCCCCTCTTGTGCGAGCTGCACTGGCTCCCGGTGGTCTTCCGGGTGCGTTTCAAGGTGCTAGTCACCATCTTCAAAGCGCTCCATGGCTTAGGACCGGGATATTTACAGGACCGCCTTCTGCCAATGAATATCTTCCACCGCCCGATACGGTCTCACAGGGAGGGCCTCCTCAGGGTGCCGTCGGCCAGACAATGTCGGCAGGCGGCCCCCAGGGGGAGAGCCTTCTCTGCGGAAGCTCCTGCCTTATGGAATGAACTGCCCCCGGATATAAGAAAGATTCCCGACCTCCGTGCCTTCCGTCAGGCTCTGAAGACTCTGTTGTTCCATCAAGCTGTCCTGACCAAATAGATTAATTTTAAATGGGTTTTAAATTGGTTTTAAAGGGGTTTTAGTAAGGGGTTTTAAATTTACAGCCAAATAGCTTTAACTTATTTTAGTAGTTTTAATTTTTGTGTCTGATTGTTTTAATATGGCTGTGAACCGCCCTGAGTCCCCTGGGAGAAGGGCGGTATAGAAATGTAATAAACTAACTAACTAACTAACCAACTAACTAACTAACAACTAACTAACAACATGGATAGTTCCTTGAGAAGATCCAGGGAAAAGTAGATAAGGAAAAGACCTGGTTATGGCTGACCAAGGGAACACTGAAGAAAGAGACAGAAGGCTTGATTCTTGCTGCCCAGGAACAAGCCATCAGAACGAATGTAATCAAAGCCAGAATAGAAAAATCTGCTGATGACCCCAAATGCAGACTCTGCAAAGAAGCGGATGAAACCACTGACCATATACTGAGCGGTTGCAAGACAATAGCTCAGACGGACTACAAACAACGTCATAACACAGTCGTTCAGATGGTCCACTGGAACTTGTGTCACAACTACCATCTGCCTGTGGCAAAGAACTGGTGGGATCATAAGCCTGAAAAAGTGGGAGCATGGAAAAGTACTGTGGGACTTCCAAATACAGACTGACAAAGTTTTGGAACACAATACCCTGGATATCACGATTGTGGAGAAGAAAAAAGTGTGTATCGTCGACATTGCCATACCTGGTGACAGCAGAATCCATGAGAAACACCTTGAAAAATTCATCAGATATCAGGACTCGAGAATCGAACTACAGAGACTTTGGCATAAACCATTGCAAGTGGTTCCAGTAATACTTGGCACACTGGATGCTGTGCCTAAAGACCTAGGCAAGCACTTAAAAACAATTGGCACTGACAAGATCACCATTGGTCAGCTGCAGAAGGTCACCTTACTGGGATCTGCTCGCATAATCTGCCGATACATCACACAGTCCTAAATGCTTGGGAAGTGTTTGACTAGTGATTTGGGATACGAAATCCAGCATGGTCATCTCGTTTGCTGTGTATACTGTCAAATACCGTGTTTCCCTGAAAATAAGATAGGGGCCTTATTGCCATGCGCTCAAAAGCCCGGTTGGACTTATTATCTGAGGATGTCTTATTTTGGGAGAAACGGGGTAATAATAATAGCAGCCTTTATTGTCATTGTACATCATATATACAACAAAATTGGTTTAGCCTCTACTGGTGCAATCCATGACAGAAAATACAAGACAACATGAATAGTAGAGAGAATAATCCTTATACAAGTAATTGGAGGGAAAAGCTTAGCCATATGTTTCCATATGTACGTGGAGTGATTGTGGTTGTGTTTAATAGTCTGACAGCCCATTAGTAGAAGCTGTTTTTAAACCTGTTTGTCCAGATGGCTATACTTCAATGTCTTCTGCCCGATGGTAAGAGCGAAAAGAGACACTGGCCAGGGTGTGAATCATCCCTAAGTATTCTATGGCGTGGCTTGGTGGGTGTGGTGTAGCTTGGTGGGTGTGGCAGGGGAAGGATACTGCAAAATCTCCATTCCCTCCTCACTCCTGGGGGAAAGATACTGCAAAATCTCCATTCCCTCCTCACTCCTGGGGGAAGGATACTGCAAAATCTCCATTCCCTCTCCACTCTGGGGCCAGCTAGAAATGATACTTGCCGGTTCTCCGAACTACTCAAAATATCCACTACCGGTTCTCCAGAACCTGTCAGAACCTTGGGAAGTATTCGACTAGTGATTTGGGATACGAAATCCAACATGGTCATCTTGTTTGCTGTGTATACTGTCATCATCATCATCATCATCATAAAACAAATCTATGTTTTCTAACTAAACCCTTTCCTTGTAATAATCATATTTTGATATTTAGAGTTTTGAAAGTTCTGATTGCATCATTCTTTTTTTCAAAAAAAGAAAAAGAAAGAAAGAAAAACACCTGGCATCATCCTATAATTGTATTTCCAAATTTGGTTCAGAAAATGCAAATGGGCTAAAGTTTGCATCAAAATACAAAGCACATGATTCTCTTCTTAATCCCTGCTTACCACCCAAGTTGAAAAATCATCACTGTTGAGGCATTCATGCCAGAAATGAAAACCTGGCTGATGTTCTTATGAATGAGAAAATTTACAGTTCATTTTATTGGTTTTTTTTTAAAAAAATTCCCCTCCTGGTTTGCCAACCATTAGCTTCCACTTCTCCTGAATTCAGATTTCAGTATACAACTTTCTAAAATTCTTAGCTTTCAGGGAGGTTCTACAATAAGTTGTCATCTGAGCAAGTGACATCGATTAGCTATAGACTAGGACTTGTTAGAGCCTTACAAGTAGTCTTCATGGGAGGGGGGGGAGGTTCTAGATTATTGGTTCTCAACCACTGTGATCCGTGATCTCTTCACAGGGGAAAAGGTTCTAGATCAGTGTCTCTCAACCACTGGTCCATGATGTCTTCACAGGGAGGAGGTTCTACATCAGTGTCTCTCAACCACTGTGGTCTGTGATGTCATCACAGGGGAAAAAGTTCTAGATTAGTGGCTCTCAACCACTGTGGTCCGTGGTCTCATCACAGGGGGAAAGGTTTTAGATCAGTGGCTCTCAAGCACTGTGGTTCACAATGCTTTCATAGAGGAAAAGGTTCTAGATCAGTGGCTCTCATCCACTGTGATCCATGATGTCTTCACAGGGGGCAAGGTTATAGATCTGTGGTTCTCAACCACTGTGGTCTGTGATGTCTATACAGGGGTATGTGCAAAGGCTTGAAGAAATGTTAGGATTTAAATTTTGATTTATGTCATGAGGGTTCTGTAGCCATGGTCCTTGATCAAAAATGGTATTTAAAGGGACTCCATGGTGAAGAAAAGGTGGAGAGCCATGGTTCTAGATGACAGTTGCAACCATGTGGTTCAAACCTTGCAAATGTTTTGTTTTGCATTGTTTTAGGTTTGCCACAAGGAGGCTATGTCGAATAGTTGTGGCCAGCAATTTGACTTTTTTGTTTATCTTCCTTGTAGATCACCATCCACTTATGAAGCAGTGGTGAAATCCAATTTGTTTTACTACCGGTTCTGTGGGGTGGCTTGGTGGGCATGGCAGGGGAAGGATACTGCAAAATCCCCATTCCCTCCCCACTCCTGGGGGAAGGATATTGCAAAAACTCCATTCTCACCCCACTCTGGGGCCAGCCAGAGGTAGTATTTGCCAGTTCTCCAAACTACTTAAAATTTCCACTACCAGTTCTCTGAACTGCTCAAAATTTCTGCTACCAGTTTTCCAGAACTTGTCAGAACCTGCTGGATTTCACCCCTGTTATGAAGATATGATAAGCAAAAGGAATAACTGAGGAATGGGAGGAAGGAGCATAACCATCAGCTTCAAGGACCGTTAACATTAGCAATAGCACTTAGACTTATATACTGCTTCATAGTGCTTTTCAGCCCTCTCTAAGTAGTCTACAAAATCAGCCTATTTGTCATGCTCCCATCAGAGCCTGAATCTGCAGGGGAACTGAAGCAGACAGAGATTGAGGGGGCAACTTTATTGGCTTAGGGGGGAAATGGGGAAGAGCAGACCCAGTCAGGCCAGAGCTTTTCAGGATTGGAATGACTTGTAGGATGGGAGGAAGGGGGGCAGGATGACCAAGAGAGGCTAAGCAGTGAACATGAGAGACAGAGCTCAGGTGATGAGCAAGGACCAACCCCTCCTGATCCTCGAGCACAGAGAGTGGAGAGAAGGCGAGAACAGCGCAGACTGAGCTGACCCCTCGGGAGCAGAGTGCCACACCCCTCTTCACAAGACACACCTGGGAACTGAGACTTCAGGAGACACTGTGAAGAGGGGCATTTGTCAGGAACAAATGCTGAATTCCTGGAGTGTTGAGTGCCAATGTTTGAACTTTCCTGGATTCCTTGCATTCTTTCGGAATTATTTGCCATGCTCCCTTGCTTCCTGGACTCTTCAACTTTCCCTGCTGAATTTCTTGATGTGCAGCCATGGTGTTCACAGCATTGGGCTGGACTATTTGCAGCCAGAGGCTGCATGAGGTGTGGGTGTGTAATCACTTTGCTCTGGGACTTGCCAGAAAAGTGGGAGCGTTTGGGGAAATTTGGAGCAATAAAGGGGTGGTTTGAACTGCCATATGCCTTATGCTGAAGATTCTTAACTGTTGAGCCAAACTGGCTTAATTATTTATATTCACATTCTATATGTATGTCATTTTAACTGTTCACCGCCCTGAGTCCTTCGGGAGAAGGGCGGTATAGAAATTGATTGATTGATTGATTGATTGATTGAATGAATGAATGAATGAATGAATAAATAAATAAATAAATAAATAAATAAATAAATAAATAAATAAATAAATAAATAAATAAATAAATAAATATGCCTGTGCTGTGCCCCAGGTCATCACACTATTGCCCCCAACAATCTGGATCCTCATTTTACCGACCACAGAAGGCTAGAAGGCTGAGTCAACCTTGAGCCGGTCAGGATTGAACCCCTGGCAGTGATCAGTGAGTTAGCCTACAATACTACATTCTAACCACTGCACCACCATGGCTCCTTTTAGGGCCAATAGTCAGATAAAATAAATTTGAATCTGGGGCAAAAATATAACGTGAAAGTAACTCAGACAAGACTCTCTGTAGTCATCCCAAAGCTAGAAAGAAGGAGAGTGGAAGTCGGAGGTGGGATCCTACTGGTTTAACAACCGGTTCGGTGAGCTACGCGCGTGTGCACAGTTTGGAGAAAAGTCACCTTCCACATTGCTGCTGGTGAGGAAAACAGCTGAGGTGCGGCAATCCACTCTGATGCGCCAGTTAGCTGGGTTTCGGAAATGGAAATATAGGTGAGTATAATACAGGGGTGTGTAAGCAGCCCACTTTAGAGTCAGAGCAAACTGGTTCGCTCACGGCTGAAAGTTGGAGCTAACGGTTCACCCAAACCGGTCCAAACCAGTAGAATCCCACCACTGGGGAAAGTTATTCTCAACTGAAATAGTCTAACTGTCAGGGTTCCAGTTAACACACCCAACTGAATCAAAACTCCAAGGCAGACATCTTCCTCAAGGTATAAATTTATTAGGCATATCATATCAGCACATTTGGAGAAAACCCGACTCTGAAGGACCATAGGTTTTCCCCATCCAAATCAAACCCCAAAGTTCTTTTCCCCCAGGTCACACATCCACCACATGGTCCAACCAGGTCACAGCCACCATCGTGGCTGGTTTTGGTCCACGCCTTTCCAACACCTGGCAGAGGGTCCTTGGTTCCCATGGGAAAGAATGTTGTTTTGGCTAACATCCCCAGCTATCTCTATCTCCCCTCTTAGGTTCTCACAGCTCCAACCGGCTTTGCTGTGGCAGCCCTGAAGAGGCTCCCAAAATGTTTTCAAGATCAAAATGGCTTCAGGGCTGGCACTAGCATAATAATCTCAGAATAAAAATAGCATTAGCTGATGAGTCCTTGATTTCCAAATTTGATCTACCTTGGAAGGCTGACAGGCAAAGAATGGTGCAGGCGACTCTTATGACATTCTGCTGAAGCAAAAGTTTAACTTTGAAAAAGCAGAACGGAAAGAGCATTAGCACTTTTGAAATCTGATGTTGGAGAAGACGCCTGAGAATATTATGGATAGCCAAGACGACAAACCAATCACTCACACAGCAAATCAATCCAGCGTTCTCACTTGAGGCAGAAAGGACCAGACTCAAATGATCATGCTTCAGATACATGATGTGAAGACTAGCCTCTCTTAAGAAGTCAATAATTTGAGGAAAGATGGAAGGAAAGTGAAGAAGAAGGCAACCAGCAGCAATGTGGATGGACTCAATTAAGATGGCAGTGAGGTATAACTTTGGAAAACCTGAAGGGCTGAAGTTGGGAGACAGATCATCCAAGAGAAGATCTATGGGGTTACGGAGAGTTGAGATGGACTTGATGGCATACAATCAATCAACCCATCCTTCCATCAATCAATCAATCAGTCATTCTGTCAGTCAATCAATCAAAGTGGCCTATTCGAAGGATGGGGTATTTTTATTTCTCATTTCTGTGGGGCCATGTTACATACATCAGTTGGAGAAAACAACAACAAACAAACAATCCATCATGCTGGCATCTTTGAGACTTTTACTGATAACGATATCATGAAACTTTTCTGTGATTTCCTCTCAGGTGAAAAAGTAGAGCGGAGACTGCAGAATAACAGAATTTCAGAATGGAATGGAACAGAACAGAACGGGTTGGGACAGAACAGAAGATATGGAATGGAACTGAACAGAACAGAACAGAACAGAAGATATGGAATGGAACAGAACAGAACAGAACAGAACAGGAGTTGGAATGGACCTCGGGGGTCTTCTAGTCCAACCCCCTGCTCAAGCAGGAGACCCTGAACCATTTCAGACAAACGGTTCTCCAGTCTCTTCTTGAAAGCCTCCCGTGATAAGGAGCACCCACGATTTCTGAAAACAACTTCTGTTCCACTGGTTAATTGTCTTCATTGTCAGGAAGTTTCTTCTTAATTCCAGGTTGCTTCGCTTTGATTAGCACAAAATTATTGGCACTTTCTTTAGTACAAAATCTGAACGAGCTCCTCCCAACGTTTTTTCTTCCTTTGCAATTAACAATGGCCAGCAAAGTTTTCTCTTCATCATATAGCACTTCAAACTCAGACAGTGGGGGGGTGGGAGGTGGGGAGGGTGGGGGGGGCAGATGGCTGAGAGTCCTCGGGGATATATATTTCATTTTCATCCATTTTGATGGATTTTTCAGCTCCTCTCTGATCTGCATCGTGTAAGTTCGGATCTCAATTAGCCTTGGTTTGGGGCATTTTAGTGGCTGGGCTGCAGTGATATTGATCTGTCATAATCCAGAAGCCACTTTCTCAGAACCGTCTTTGCCACGGGGAAAAGAGGCTGGAGAGAAAATGTGACGGTTGCAGTTAACTTGAAGGAAAGGTGAAATAGAGGGACTCTGTTAGGAAACTGGTAGAAGGGAGAGCTGAAGTTAATTAGGAAGGAAGGAAGGAAGGAAGGAAGGAAGGAAGGAAGGAAGGAAGGAAGGAAGGAAGGAAGGAAGGAAAAGAGAAAAGAGAATAAAACAGAGAAAGGAAGGAAGAAGAAGAGGAGAGAAGAGAAGAGAAGAGAAGAGAAGAGAAGAGAAGAGAAGAGAAGAGAAGAGAAGAGAAGAGAAGAGAAGAAGGGAGGGAGGAAGGGAGGGAGGAAGGAAAAGAAAAGAGAAAAGAGAAAAGAGAAAAGAGAAAAGAGAAAAGGAAATAAAAGAGAGAAAGGAAGGAAGAAGAAGAGAAGAGAAGAGAAAAGAGAAAAAAGAGAAAAGAGAAAAGAGAGAAAGGAAGGAAGAAGAAGAGAAGAGAAGAGAAGAGAAGAGAAGAGAAGAGAAGAGAAGAGAAGAGAAGAGAAGAGAAGAAGGAAGGAAGAGAAAAGAGAAAGGAGAAAAGAGGAAAGAGGAAAGAGGAAAGAGAATAAAAGAGAGAAAGGAAGGAAGAAGAAGAGAAGGGAAGGGAAGGGAAGGGAAGGAAGGGAAGGGAAGGGAAGGGAAGGGAAGGGAAGGGAAGGGAAGGGAAGGGAAGGGAAGGGAAGGGAAGGAAGGAAGGAAGGAAGGAAGACAGACAGACAGACAGACAGACAGACAAAAATTGGGCCAAATTACTGATATACAGGAGCTGAGACTACCCAGTCATTCTATCAAACTACAAAGAGATTGCATGTCTGTCTCCAATATAAATTGGCCTTTATGTTGGGATAATCTCATAAATGGCATAATCGCCTTCTCCCCACCCCTGCCCCCCACTTCCTCTGTGATTCTCATTAAATGGGATGGAAATGAAGGGGGGGACTTTAGAATCCTCTCCCACTGCCCCCTCCCAATTGAAAAATGATTCAGATTCTAGTGACATTCTTATAGATGATGAATGAGGAACTGGAAAAGATCTGGAAAGTATTGATGATCTCAAGACATCTTTGAGAAAGAGGAGAGGAGTGTGTAAGATAAGGTGATCCAACCTTATTTGCTTTCTAGAAGGAAGTTGAATCGATTGTTCTGGTAATGTTTCAATCCTGAAAGATATTCAGTTGACCCTTCAAGATAGACATTAACCATTATTAATATCTTGATTGTTCTAATATCAGTGTATATCGATTTACCATTCATTGCCCTGAAACCATATGGATTGGGGCAACCTATATATTCCTTTTAGGAAACTAATGAATATATAAATATGATGTGGTTTCTTCTTAAAGTGTCTCAGTGGCCTAGAAGTGAAGACGGTCACCTCCCACTCAGAAGGTTGAGAGTTTGATCCTAGGCAGTGTGGGAAGTGTTGTGGCCTGCCAGTGCAGCAGAGCTGGTGGCAGACTCAGACAGTAAAGAGTTTGGGGAGGAACATGGTTCAATTCTGGGGTCTGGGGAAGGTTCTGATGAGTGCTCTGCATCAGAGGCAGAGATGGGGCTAGGGCTGTCTGACAGTTATCAGCTACCTTCGGAGTTGGATATCAGTGGGGCAGAAGAACAGCTGGAGCCTGTTCCCAGTGTGCATAGCCATAAGGGGCAGGGGGGGATCACAATAATTGATAAAAAGTGATCAGGTAAAAAATGCATTTCTCAACCTTGGCAAATTTAATGTGCGAACACTCAACACTACCTTGGAGATTCTGGGTGTTGAAGTCCACATATTTTATAGTTGCCAAGGTTGAGAAAAACTGAGCTTGATTTTAATCCCAGTTTCTAGCCTGATGCTTTAATCACCACCCCAAATTGGCTTTCAATCCTCCTCCTCCTCCTCCTCCTCCTCCTCCTCCTCCTCCTCCTCCTCCTCCACCTCCTCCTCCTCCTCCTCCTTTCTTCTTGTCTGTGGTAAAGAAAAGGTTGAAAACCACTGGTCTAAAACTAACCTAGCTCTGTTAGACTTAGCTCAGTATTTGGCTCCTGCTACTATTGTGTTCATCATGATCATCACCCCTGTCCTTCTCCTTCCCTTCTCCCTCTCCTTCTCCTTCTCCTCCTCCTTCTCCTTCTCCTCCTCCTCCTTTTCTTCCTCCTTCTCTTCTCCTCCTTCTCTTTTCCTCCTTCTCCTCCTCCTCTTTCTCCTCCTCCTCCTCCTCCTTTACTTCCCCCTTCTCTTCTCCTCCTTCTCTTCTCCTCCTTCTCCTTCTCCTCCTCCTCCTCGTTCTCCTCCTTCTCCTTTTCTTCTCCCTTCTCTTCTCCTCCTTTTCTCCTTCTCTTCTCCTCCTCCTCCTCCTTTTCTTCCCCTTCTCTTCTCCTCCTTCTCTTCTCCTCCTTCTCTTCTCCTCCTTCTCTCCTCCTCCTCCTCCTCCTCTTCCTCTTTCTCCTCCTCCTCCTCCTCCTCCTCCTCCTTTTCTTCCCCTTCTCTTCTCCTCCTTCTCATTCTCCTCCTCTTCCTCCTTCTCCTTTTCTTCCCCCTTCTCTTCTCCTCCTTCTCTTCTCCTCCTTTTCCTCCTCCTCCTCCTCCTCCTCCTCTTTCTCCTCCTCCTCCTTCTTCTAAAAAAGAAACTTTAGATGGCCTGTCACAGTGATTTAAGCCTTCTTGAGCCAGAGCCAAAAAAAAAAGTCATCTGGACTATCACTAAGCTGACCATCAAATTTCAAGCCACAATGCACTCAGGGGAGACCATCTCTATATCTGCACTTCCCTGTTTTCATTTTAAAGAATAAATGAGTGCGATTATTGCAGTAGAGTCCTTCTCATTTCTTCCAACCTCCTTCCTTCCTTCCCTCCTTCCTTTCTTCTTTCATTGGCATCCTGCAGCCAAAGTCCCTTCATCGTTTTATGGATTTCAATCAGTATAGAGTTTGAAGGGAACTTGGAGGTCTTCTAGTCCAACCCCCTGCTCAAGCAGGAGACCCTATACCATTTCAGACAAATGGTTCTCTAATCTCTTCTTGAACACCTCCAGTGAAAGGGCAACTTCTGAAGGCAAACCGTTCCATTCATTGATTGTCCTCACTGATAGGAAGTTTCTCCTTAGTTCCAGGTTGCTTCTCTCCTTGATTAGTTTCCATCCATTGTTTCTTCTCCTGCCTTCTGGTGCTTTGGAAAATAAGTTAACCCCCTCCTCTTTGTGGCAGCCCCTTAAATACTGGAATATTGCTATCATGTCCCCCTAGCCTTCAGAAGTTGTTGGTGCTTCATCACTGGAGGAGATAGACACTTGTCTGAAATGGTATAGGATCTTCTGCTTGAACAGGGGGCTGGACCTCCAAGATCCCTTCCAGCTCTATTCTGATTCTGATTCTTAGTCTTTCTTTTCTCTAGAACAGGGGTCGGCAACCTTAAACACTCAAAGGGCCACAAAGGTCCTAACCAGAAGCCCCCTGTTCAATTCTAGACCCAACCCGAAGTCTGGTTCCCCCACCATAGAGTCTCCTCCTTGTGCGGCATCCTTTTTTCCTCTGCCGACTGGATGTACAGTGTCCACCCCCTCACCATAGAGACTCCTCCTAGCGTGGCGTCCTTTTTCCTCTGCTGACCGGAAGTCCGGTTCCCCCACCATAGAGTCTCCTCCTAGCATGGCGACTTTTTTCCTCTATCTGTCCTAACTGAAAGCCCTTCAATTGTGGAGAAAGCCTCAGCAGAGGGATGAAAGAGCCACATGTGGCCCCAGAGCCGCAGGTTGCTGACCCCTGCTCTAGACTAGAGAAAAAGAGTTTTGTCTTTTCTTTCATCAACAGCAAAAAAACATGCTTTGATTCAGTTCTTTTCTAGGGAGGGTTCTTCCTATCTTTTCCTCCCGCTCTCCTTGAAATTAGGGATGAGGTTTGGCAGTGATCCAGTTCATCAAAACCAAAAGATCCTTTAAACGACATTTGAGAGCAAACCTGGGCATACATCAAATGTTTTGTAAGGTTTCTAGCATGGTAGCTAACTGATTCAGCCTGCCTGGCTTAAAATCGATGCAATCAACTATTTCTTATGGATTATAGTGAGGGTGGCTAATTACAAAATATCGCCTTCCCAGGCTTAAAACATTTTCAGTGTAAGAGTTGGGTAGATACCTGCTGAGCTTAATCAGCAGCCTTTGATTGCTTTCCTTAATTATTTTTATAATAGCAAGTAGTGCATCATCTATGATGATCTACAGATTGGGTTGAAAATTGGGGATATTCTTCTCTAGTCTTCCCTTTTGCCAAAGGGCCATTCGTAGGGGCCCTTCCCACTTTCCTGTTCCATAGACCAGACCATGTAGAAAACAGCTTTTAAAAGTTACCCTACCCAGGGGCCCCAACTCCTGGGGCACAGATGGGTACCGGGCCATGGCCGATGTGGAACTGGGCTGTGGGAATGGCATTTGAGTGTGTGCATGCATGCAGCTCCACTTGAGTGAGCAGTAAACAAGTGTGTGCACAAAGCTCCATTTGTACAAGCAGGAGGTACCAAGGGTGAAATCCAGCAGGTTCTGACAGGTTCTGAAGAAACAGTAGTGGAAATTTTGAATAGTTTGGAGAACTGGCAAATACCACCTCTGGCTGGCCCCAGAGTGGAGTGGGAATGGAGATTTTGTAATATCCTTTCCCCTGGAGTGGGGAGGGAATGGGGATTTTGCAGTGTCCTTCCCCTGCCATTTTTTTAAAAAAATTAGATTTATATGCCGCCCTTCTCCGAAGACTCAGGATGGCTTACAATGCGTTAAGCAATAGCCTTCCTACTTTTGTATATTTTATACAAAGTCAGCTTATTGCCCCCACAAACTGGGTCCTCAATTTACCTACCTTAGAAAGGATGGAAGGCTGAGTCAACCTTGAGCCTGGTGAGACCTGAACTGGTACAATTGCAGACAGCTGGATGTTAATAACAGGCTTTAGTCTGCTTATTAGCCTGTTGAGCTATCCAGGCATACCCACCAAACCATGCCCAGCAAGCCACATCATGCCCTCCAAGCCACGCCCACAGAACCGGTAGTAATAAAAATTTGGATTTCACCACTGGGAGGTACACATTCCTTTCACTAGCACAAATGGAGCCACGTGGATGCACGCTCTCTGGTCATTCACAGAGAACCATCGCCTTCCCTCCACCCCCCGCTGGTCGGCAAAACAGAAAGATAAAGGACTGTTATCCTAGCCCATGACGTCTACATTAAATAATAATTCTAGCACTAATAATACTAATGCCAGCACTAATTTACAATCTTACCAGCCACTTAGAACAGAAGAAAAACCTCAACCATCAACCCAAAGGCAGCTTTTAAGGACCAATGAACAGCCACACTGCAAACAAAGTTATAACTTGACAGATCACAAGGAATTGCATGAACAGAGCGATACAATTGATATCAAGGGAGGTACTAATAGCACTCTATCAACCCTTAGCAAGACCACACCTAGAATACTGCAACCAGTTTTGGTCACCACACTATAAAATAGTTGTTGAGACTCTAACAAGAGTGTAGAGAAGAGCAACCAGGATGATTAGGGGACTGGAGACTAAAACATACGATGAATGGCTGCAGGAACTGGGCATGGCTAGTCTAGTGAAGAGAAGGAGCAGAGGAGACATGATAGCAATGTTGCAATATTTGAGGGGCTGACACAGGGAGGAAGAGGGTCAAGCTGTTTTCCAAGGCACCTTTGAAGGCCAGACAAGGAATAATGGATGGAAACTGAATAAGGAGAGATTCAACCTGGAAATAAGGAGAAATTTTCTGACAGTGAGAGCAATCAACCCATGGAAGAGAAGTTGCCTTTGGAAGTTGTGGGAGCTTCATCACTGGAAACTTTCAAGAAGAGACTGGACAGCCATCTGTCAGAAATGGTGTAAGGCAGTGGTGGGATTCAAATCATTTAACAACCGGTTCTCTGCCCTAATGATTTCTTCCAATAACCAGTTCACCAAGCTGCTCAGAATGTTAACAACCGTAGTGATGCGAACTGGCTGAATCCACCATGGTGTAAGGACTCCTGCTTGACCAGGGGGTTGGACTATATGACCTACAAGGTCCTTTCCAACTCTGTTAATCATCATCATCAGCAATCATCATCATCACCATCTTCTCATGTTACACTCTCAACACAGACACAACACAAACACATTTAAATTGCTCAAAAACAGCACCACAACATCAAACAATACACAACACTGCATTCAGGATCAGATCTGGATAAATTACATCATGTTGCCTCTTCCACCTCTAACTGAAGTTTGGATTCCTTTTCTACTACAGGTTGTTGCTTCCTTCTCTTTTTGCTACCCCAATTCATCATTTTCACCACACTTCGCTGTGTGAGAGTTTCATGGCAATTTATGTCATTACACAAATTATACAAATTGCCATTAACTGATCTAATGTACTATAAAGAATTGGAAGCATGAAGAAAAAAATTATTTGAATTTTTCTTCTGCATGTTTGCATTGCTTTATGACTTCATTTATCAATTCTGTTAATTGAAATTTATATCATTAGGGCGAAATGCAAAGGGGGGCCTTTCCCTCCCTTCTTTTGTTAGCTTCAATTTTCTTAACTCCCAACTCTCTTTGCCCCCCTCTCTCTCTGCTAGGACGTGAGGAAGACCTTGAGAACCAGAGTGAAGGAATAGTCAAATAAAAGTCCATGTATCATTGGTATTTAACATTAGATAAGTTATCTAAGATGTACAAAGGCATGTCAAATGAATGTTGGAAGTGTAAAAATAAAGGGACTTTTTATCATCTATGGTGGACATGTGATAAAGCAAAGAAAAATTGGAGTATGATTCACATTTTAATACAGAAAATTCTGAAAATGTGTCAGAGTTTGTTGCAGCACACACAATCCAACGATTCAAAACTTCTTTATATACATAACAACAAATAAGGCATATACAATACCCGTGTAGGTTTTTACACGTTGTAGAGAAGAGAAATAGCAAGTACAAACACAGCACAAAATGGAAGCACAAAATAGAGAAGGCAAAAATGGAGAAGGGAGAATCTAGTGCCCACAAGCTTATATACAGAACAGTTATTATTATTATTATTATTATTATTATTATTATTATTATTATTATTATTATTTATTAAATTTATATACCGCCCTTCTCCTAGTGGACTCAGGGCGGTGTACAGCCAAGAATAAAAAGCACTCCAATACAAAATTTAAAATATTAATAAAAGAATTAAATAATTTTGGCCCAATAAATTTAAAAAACCCAATAGGTAATTAAAATTTAAAACCCGTAAAACTTTAAACTTAAAAAAAGGGGGGGGGGGTTACGCCAGCCCAGCTTGACAAAATAAAAAAGTTTTTAGGGCACACCGGAAAGCCCGGAGATCAGGTATCATACGGATCTCCAGGGGCAAATCATTCCAGAGGGCTGGTGCTGCCACAGAGAAGGCTCTCCCCCTGGGTGTCGCCAGCCGACATTGTCTGGCTGACGGCACCCTGAGGAGTCCCTCTCTGTGGGAGCGAACTGGTCGGTGGGAGGCTATCGGTGGCAGAAGGCGGTCCCGCAAGTACCCAGGCCCTATGCCATGGAGCGCTTTAAAGGTGGTCACCAACACCTTGAAGCACACCCGGAAGACCACCGGAAGCCAATGCAGCTCACGCAGGAGAGGTGTCACATGGGAGCGCCGCCTTGCTCCCATAATCCCCCGCGCGGCCGCATTCTGCACCAGTTGGAGCCTCCGGGTGCACCTCAAGGGGAGCCCCATGTAGAGAGCATTGCAGTAGTTAAGCCACGCCTAGGCTTCAAACTGTCTCTTATGGCCCCATGCAACAAATACTATGTTTCAGTTACCAAACAGCCCTCATTGGCTGACCTGTTGCTATGCCCTATTCTGGTACATGAGTATTCTGTCAAAATGGAGGTAAAAAATGAAACCAGGATTTTTCCTTTTGGGCTTAATGGAAAAAGAACTGGAGAAAAAATTGGGAACTTTGTTACTATATATGTTGACCGCAGCAAGACTATGGTATGCAGAAAAATGGAAGGACATATTGATTCCTAGCATGGAGGAATGGTTGCAGAATTTGATGGGAGTTGGCGAAAATGGCAAAATGGACTACTTTGATTAAAGAAAAGAACACAAGTACTTTTGTTTCCACATGGAAACTCCTTCTGAACTTCAAGCTTGATGTGGAAAAGAAGAAAACTCTGAGTTCAGGTTTTACTGATTTAGACTGATAGATCTTTATAGAAGTAGCTTGTTCCAGAGGTGGTATTCAGCCAGTTCAGACTAGTTCGGGTGAACTGGTAGTGGTGACTGTGGGTATAAATCTTCCACTCTCTGCTTTAAAGGTTGAGATGTTAAGGAGTGTCCCTTCTGAGCTCTTTCTCTGCCTATTATGTAGCCACAGGCTATGTTCTCTCTTATCCAACTGTTCCTAGGTAGCATCGGTGGCCATTATACAGCCACAGGCCATGCCATCTCTTATCTGACTGTTCCTAGGAAGCAACTCTGTCCATTATACAGCCAGAGGCTATGTTCTCTCTTATCCGACTGTTCCTAGGAAGCATCTCTGTCCATTATACAGCCAGAGGCTATGTTCTCTCTTATCCGACTGTTCCTAGGAAGCATCTCTGTCCATTATACAGCCAGAGGCTATGTTCTCTCTTATCTGACTGTTCCTAGGAAGCATCTCTGTCCATTATACAGCCAGAGGCTATGTTCTCTCTTATCCGACTGTTCCTAGGAAACATCTCTGTCCATTATACAGCCAGAGGCTATGTTCTCTCTTATCTGACTGTTCCTAGATAGAAGGGATCCTAGGGTTCAGAGGTGGTATTCAGCCAGTTCGGACAAGTTCAATTGAACCGGTAGCAGAAATCATGGGTGGGCCAGCCCCCACTGCTCTATGACATCCTATTTAGGCATGTTTTTGAGCCCAGACGCATGCGTGGAAGGCACATGCACCAGCAAAGTACTTGTGTGGAAGGCCGGGGGCATGTGTGGATGGGGCACATGTGAGCAAAGCTAGCGCATTCCCGTGTACTCACATTTGCAAACCGGTAGCAAAAGTAAGTGAATATTACCCCTGCTAGGGTTGTTCCATCCTGGCTGAGAAACGAAACAGTAAAACCCCAGAGAGGGTTCTTTCGAAGTTGTCCGCCATCTTTATGGACAGAGAAATTTGGTAAGTTGATTTCTTTTAATTTCTCTGAGGAAGTAGACTTTTTCCCAACCATTGCTCAAGGGCAGAACATAAAAAGAACATTTTTCCTCAAAAAGAGGGTTTTATTTAAGATCT
Organism: Masticophis lateralis; assembly: GCA_030761175.1. NCBI lineage: Eukaryota > Metazoa > Chordata > Lepidosauria > Squamata > Colubridae > Masticophis > Masticophis lateralis. The sequence goes on along the minus strand of JAUDYJ010000002.1, from coordinate 278,103,185 downwards.
TTTCCCTTGACAGTTTAAGAAGCATGGAACTCAGGAACTGTTGTGGCCCGCCAGCAGCCTCTGCAGATTATGGCTGATCCCGATGATGAGGAGGCTGGTGTAGGGTCATGCCAGCAGCCTGCACAGCCAGGGCTCGCGTCGGAAAGTGAGGAGGCTGAAGAGGATGTGGTGCCAGAGGCAGAGACTCAGCCTGGGCCTTCAGAAACTCCAGAGGCTCCTTCAAGTGGAGAGAGCGAAGTGGAGGAGCCTCTCCTCAATGCTCGAGTACACAGGGCTGCCAAAAGGCAGGAGTGGCTACTCAGGAGGAGAAGGTCTCCTCAAGAGTAAGGTTTGAGGATAATTGGCCACTCCCTTAGCCTATTTAAATCATACACAGTAAGTAATTTCTTGCTGGAAACAATGTGCAATTATTACAGAGCATTTTTGAAGAGTGAGTGTCTTATCGTATCTTGTCTTCTGGGCTGGTTGCCAACCTTTGCCAGACTTTGTTTATTCTTGGTACATTATAACTTTGATAAGGACCATTTGTGTGTGTCACAATTCTTGGGAATCCGGAGCTGGGGCAGAACAGGAACACCCACACACCACATTCACAGGTGGTTGGACTAGAAGATCTCTGAGGTCTCTTCCAACTATATTATTTTATGTCCTATGTTCTGAGTGGTATGTTTATTGCTACTTGCCCATTGATGGCAATCTTAGTACAGTAATAAACTCACTACAGAACTACTGTAGTGAGTTTATTACAGTACTGGACAACCATTTACATATGAGCCAGCAGTATGCAACAGTGCCAAAAAAAGCCCACACAGTTCTAGGCTGCATAAACAGAGAGATAGAATCAAGGTCACGTGAAGTGTTAATACCATTTTGTAAGGCCTTGGTAAGGCCACACTTGGAATATTGCATTCCGTTTTGGTCTCCACAATGTAAAAAAGATCTTGAGACTCTTTGGTTGCTCTTCTCTGCACTCTTTCTAGGGCCTCAGCATTATTTTGTGACCAAAATTAGATGCAGTATTCCAAGTGTGGCCTCATTAGTGCAGTAGAGAGTGGTATTATATGCTAAGTGCATTAACTTTCTAAGTCCGGACTTTGAAAATGTCACCAAGAACAATAGAACACATAAAAGCCAGTAGGGAACAGAACAGAACAGAATAGGGAGGGTCCTTGGAGATCATCTAGTCCAACCCTCTACTCAGTCAGGAGACCCTATACTATTTCAGAAAAGTGACTGTCCAGTCTCTTCTTAAAAACCTCCGGTGATGAAGCATCCACAACTTCTGATGACAAGCTGTTCCACTGGTTGATTGTCCTCAGTGTTAGTAAGTTTCTCCTTAATTCCAGGTTGTTCTCTCCTTGATAAGTTTCCATCCATTGTTTCTTGTCTTGTCTTCTGGTGCTTTGGAAAATAAGTTGACCCCCTTCTTCTTTGTGGCAGCTCCTCAAATATTGGAAGATTGCTATCATGTCTCTCCCAGTCCTTCTCTTCTCTAGACTAAAGGTAAAGATTCCCCTGCACATACACGCTAGTCGTTCCCGACTCTAGGGGGTGATGCTCATCTCCGTTTCAAAGCCAAAGAGCCAGTGCTGTCCGAAGTGCTTACCTTCCCACCAAAGTGGTCTCTATTTTTCTACTTGCATTTTTTATGGGCTTTCGAACTGCTAGGTTGGCAGAAGCTGGGACAAGTAACGGGAGCTCACCCCGTTATGCAGCACTAGGGATTTGAACCACTGAATTGACGACATTCTGATCGACAAGCTTAGTGTCTTAGCCACTGAGCCACCACATCCTTCACTTCTCTAGACTAGCCATACCAGTGGTGGGTTGCTCCTGGTTCACACTGGTTCTCAAGAACCGGTAGTAAAAATATGTAGTAGTTCAGAGAACTGGTAATAACATTGGCTGGCCACGCCCCTGAACTGGTCCCGGCCCGGTCCCCGCTCACTTACCCCGCCCACCTCATTAGAGGCTTTTTTTTTTTTTACTTTTAAAAGCATTTTTTCCACAACCTCTTCGGCCAAAAAAATGCTTTTAAAAGTAAAAAAAAGAGCCTCTGATGATCGCGTGGCTCAGCTGGGATTGACAGAGGCTTCTAAAAGCATTTTTTCCTGCAACCTCTTTGGCTGAAGAGGTTGTAGGGGGAAAATGCCTTTAAAAGCCTCCCAGCTGAGTTGCCTGATCGTCAGAGGCTTCTAAAAGCATTTTTTTTTCCTGCAACCTCTTAAGGTTGTAGAAAAAAATGCTTTTGAAAGTAAAAAAAAAAATGTTGGCCACGCCCACCCAGTCACATTACCCTCACCAAGCCACGCCCACAAAATAAGCCACACCCACAGAACAGGTAATAAAAATTTTAGAACCCACCCCTGAGCCATACCCACATCCTGCAACCTGCAATCTATACCTTTAAAAGGTATATCCAAAGCATATTATACACCTATGTCCAGAAAGTAGCTCATTTGTATTTGTGGGAGAAGCACAAGGTAGGAACACGCTTGGCAAAGGTTGAATGAAACTAGAACTCTTGTGGAGATAAGCCACAGCTCCAATTTTTTTTCTTTTTTTTTCCCAGAACCTTCTTTGAGATTCCCTCTGATTGCCTCGAAGGTCGTCCGTTGTGTGGGTTGGCCAATCTCTTTTGTTAACATATGGCATCAGGAGGCAGACATATGGTTCCAGGATCAGTAGCTGTTCTTTTCACTCCACATTAATGTTGTACTTTCTGAATCATTAATGTAGAATGAGAAAAGGGCACTTCATTTAAAACTGATGAGAAGGGGAAACAGCAGTGGAGGAGGAATTCATTCCTAGGTAAGGGTTCATGGCAAGACACATCAAAGAGTAGCAGGGCTTCTGTGATGCAGAGATCCGAAAAGGGTGATCTGCTCTCCTTCTGTCAGAGCAAGGGAAGGGAAGGTCAAAGCAAACGGACTAGTTCCACCATCAGATATAAGAAAAAAAAGGGGGGGGGGGGTTGTAGAATTTGAAGCTAGGGCAAGGGTCTGCAGCCTTAAACACTCAAAGAGCCATTTGAACCCGTTTCCCACAGAAAAGAAAACATCGGGAGCCACAAAACCTTTCCCGTGCCTGACTATTTCTTGAACGGCCACAAAACTAGTGTATGTAGTTGAATTAAACATTCTGTTTTCTTCTGAAAATTTTATTTTCGTGGATTTATCCATGGTTGCCTTACCGGGGGTTGAAAAGCACAATAAATCACATGCTGGTGGGTGTCGCACATTGGCAGTTGTGATGCCTATTTTGAGTGACAGGGAGCCACAGCAGAGGAGTGAAAGAGCCACATGCGGCTCCAGAGCCGCAGGTTGCTGACCCCTAAGCTAGGGCGTCTGGTGTGTGCAGCCTGAAGTGTGGAGTTTGTGCTTTTTGTTGGTCTTTTCCTGCACACTTCCTAGGGCCTCAGCATCTTTCTTGTATCATGGCGACCAGAACAGAACATAATATTCCAGGTGTGGTCTCATCAGTGTACCATCAAGCGGTACAATTCTTTAGTATTTTTTCTCTTCCTTTCATGGACTTACAATATCTCTGCTTCCCCGTGTAAAATCTGAAGAAGCAAATGTCCTCGGTTGTGTTATCTAGCTGTCTCTGGCTGGCCTTGTACTGAATAAGTCTTTTTCATCCCCACTATTCGAGTGTGTCTCAAATTGCACTTTGCCTGCTGGACTATTGTGTACAATTCAAACTCATTCTCTACAACTTAGTTTATTACACATTGCGGTCGTTGATAATGCACATACGACTCAGACTTTTTTTTTAAAATAAAAATAATCGTGGAAGCAGCCCATCATGTGTCATTTGTGGAAAATGTTGTCCAGAGGGCACATAATGGGCCATTTGCAGAAGAGGCTTAACTTGCTGATGAGCTTGCCAAGATGCCAACCAGCCAAAAACCATGAGTGATCAGAGGGGGGCATTTCAGAATTGGCTCTAGTGAAACTCTTGAAGCTCTGTGGCTGAAACTTTGCAGTTAATAACTTCTAAAGGATCCATCAACCCTGAGATTGTCATCTCCTACTGCCAAAACTGAAGCAGCTCCAGATGTTCTTCTTCTTTCCCGTTATAGCCCACCATTGAATATTTTATTGAATTCACTCTCAAATTGAATCTTGTGTCCTTTCAACAGAACACAGAATCAAAGCGATGGAAAGGACCTTCGAGGCCTTCTACTCCAAACTCCTGCTTAAGGTAGGACAGTTTATGTCACCCCAGTCAATTGGTGGTCCAGTTATTTTTGAAAGCATCCAATGATGGAGCACCCACAACTCCAGGAGGCATTGATTAATAGTGTTCACTGTCAGAAAATTTCTCCTAACTTCTAGGCTGGAGCTCTCTTCAACCAGCTTCCATGCATTTCTTCTTCTCCTGCCCTACGGTGCTTTGGAGAATAAGTCAATACGAACAAGAAGTAATGGAAACCTATCAAGGAAAGGTCAAATCTAGACGTAAGGAGAAATTTGCTGACAATGAGAAAAATGAACCAGTGGAAAGATGCCTCCAGAAGTTTTGGCTGCTCCAAACCTGGAGGTTTTTAAGAAGAGATTGGAGAGCCATTTATCTGAAATGATATAGGGCAGCGATGGCTAATCTTTTTGCCATCGTGTGCCAAAAATAGGGGGAGCACGAGGGAGTAGCGCCCTTGTGTGCCCACACCCATAATTCAATGCCCCCCAGTGCCCCCCGTGCATGCGCGTGTGACCCCACTGTGCTCCCCTGCTTTTGGCATGCGATGGCGAAAAGGTTAACGGTGGGCCCAGTAGGCCTCAACATCTTCTTTCGTAATGCGTGTGACCAAAACTTTATGAAACTTCCAGTGAACTTTCTCTAACTTTTTTAGTTCCTTTAGCTTCCATTTCAAAGCAGTGAAATCAGCGCCAAATAATATTACGTGCATCAAAATAGAAAAGCCGCATCAAAGCAATGCAAATGCTCTAAAAATCATTGAAGCCAGAAACCGGCAAAGAAGAGAGGCGAGCTATTGCACAAAAAAATAGTTATTCATAAAATCTTCCCCCCTCCCCCCCCCACACATCTTTATAGACAGATACAGCCAGCCGGACACACAAACATATAGATTGTTTCAATACAAAATATATATATGTAAAATCTGTCTCTCTTTCTCTCTATGTACTGTGTTTCCCTGGAAATAAGACAGTGGTGGGATTCAGACAGTTCGCACCACTTCAGGAGAACCGGTTGTTAACTTTCTGAACAGTTTGGTGAACTGATTGTTGGAAGAAATCATTAGGGCAGAGAACCGGTTGTTAAATTATTTGAATCCCACCACTGAAATAAGACCTGTTTTATAGTTTTTTGAGCCCCAAAATAAGCACTTGGCCTTATTTTTGGGGAGGTCTTATTTTGGGGCATGTGGAGCAAGACAGGGATCCTCTTGCCGTCTTACCTGATTTCCAGATCTGTCTCCCTAACCCTAACCAGAGGAAATGGTGGGGACAAGCTGCATATGCGGGTAAATATTTTCAGGGAGGGATTATTTTCAAGGGGGGGGATTATTTTAGCGCATCCGCTCAAAAGTCCGAATGAGCTTATTATCAGTAGATGTTTTATTTTAGGGGAAACAGGGTACATGCACACATACACACATCTTTATACACAGGCACATATCTATGTATAAGATTTCTTCAAACAATAAAAAAATATTTGTAAAATCTATAGCATTTGTCTGTCTCTGTCTATCTACCATCTCTCTCTCTCTTTCTCTCTCTCTCTCATCTATCTTCTATCTATCTCTCTGTCTATCTCTCTATCATTTATCTCTCTATCAACTCTCTCTCTATCATCTGTCTGTCTGTCTGTCTACCATTTATCTTTCTATCATCTCTGTATCATCTATATCTATCATCTATCTACAGTATCTATCATCTATCTATCATCTATCTATCTATCTATCTATCTATCTATCTATCTATCTATCTATCTATCTATCTATCATCTATCTATCTATTTAACATTTATCTATCTATCTATCTATCTATCTATCTATCTATCTATCTATCATCTATCTGTCTATCATTTATCTCTCTGTCATCTATCATCTCTATCTATCGTCTATCTATTATCTATCTATCATCTATCTATCATTTATCTCTCTATCATCTCTCTATCATAACTCTCTCTCTCTCTCTACATATGCATATATACACACATACAGTATATAAAGACTTTTTTCAATAGAAAACCCCTGTATTTACCTATCCCCCTAATTGTGATAAAGAAGATACCCAAAGGACTCTTTGGAGTAGGTATATCTCTTCTATCCATTTCCATGTTTCGTGGTTCACTGGTGCTTCTCAATCAATCTATCTCTCCTGAAATGGATCAATGGGACAATCTTTAAGATAGGGAAGTGGTAAAATCCAATTGATTTTTTTTTCTTCTGCTCCCTGCTTCTGTTAGTTAAACTTTGAAGCTCTGTTTTCAATTTATTAGATGTAACTTTTAAAGAGGTCCACACAAGTGAAAGACTGAACATAGGAACCAAGCTAAGCACCTTTGAGTATTTAGAGCACATGTACACACGGACACACAGACACACAAACACAGACACACAAACAGACAGACACACACAGTGAGAAATGCACAAATCTGTCTTAACTTCTGCCTGCATTCTTTTTTACACTTCAGTTGTGCTTTGTCGTACACCATTCATTAAGGATCAAATGGGAACAAGGCTCATTTTTCTCTGTTAAGTTGCAAGTTGTATAAATTTTGAAACCAATAATAAGTAAGTGCAAGGATCTGTCATAAGTCAGTTTTTTGCAGTGCTGTTCTAAGCTGGAATGGTCACTCAGTGATGGGAAGCACCCTACTGACAAGGAGAGGAATCAAATGTGGAAGTAGCAACCACCAAAATTCTAGAACTGACCCTCCTTACGTTCCTTGGAGCCTCATCTACTTGTTCCCAAGAGAAGGTTGCCAGTCTGGGGAGATTTCTGTATTATAGGCAAAACACAGAACATAGAATAATAGAGTTGGAAGGAAACCTGGAGGTCATCTAGTCCAACCTCCTGTTCCTATAGGAGACCCTGTACCATTTCAGACAAATGACTGTGTGATTTCTTCTTGAAAACCTCCAGTGATGGGGCACTCACAACTTCTGAAAGGCTGTTCCATTGATTGATTGGAAATATTAGGATATTTCTCCTTAATTCTAGGTTGGTTCGCTCCTTGATTCCATCCATTGTTTCTTGTCTTTGCTTTGGAGAATAGGTTGACCTCTTCATCTCTGGCAGCCTCTCAAATTTTGAAACACTGCTGTCATGCCTTCCCATGTTTTCACTAGACTAGACACACACAATTCCTGCAACTGTTCTTCATATATTTTAGCCACCAGATCGCTAATCATCCTAGTTGAGCCGTGGTGGCACAGTGGTTAGAACGAAGTACTGCTGGCTACTTCTCCTGACTGCCAGCTGCCTGCATTTTGGCAGTTCGATTCTCTTTTTTTTTTAATTTTCAAAACAAACTTTATTTAACTTTCGAATGTATACAGAAACAGATAAAAACCATATTAAAATATCCATGTCCATAAATCGTAATCAATGTGAAATTCGTTTCTACTCTCTAAAGTATCTATATGTGATTACTATACATATACACATATATATACATACATTATACCATTCATTGCTTTCATCCACATGCCTTTTGTCGGTGAAGTCATCATGGGTACTTATATAAGGTTATCATACAAATACCTTTCCAATTTTCATTCTTAATTTAAAATTCACTAAGAGTATAATAACATATATTGCTCGTTCAAATTAGTTTTCATATTCAATTAAAAGAGTTCGATTCTCACTGTCTCAAGGTTGAGTCATCCTTCCATCCTTCCGAGGTGGGTAAAATGAGGACCCAGATTGTTGGGGGCAAGAGGCTGACTCTATAAAAGGCTTAGAGAGGGCTGTAAAGTACTGTGAAGTGGTATGTAAGTCTAAGTGCCATTGCTATTGCTCTTCTCTGCACTGTTTCGAGAGTCTCAACATCTTCTTTTAACAGTATGGTGGCTAAAACTGGATACGGTATATATAACAAAGTAGTTAGCTTGAACACTGTATGTATAGTTCTGATTGTTCACTAAGTTCACCTGACACTAAGTGGATGGTTGGAAATCAAGGATTACCTGTAACCTTTCACCCAAGCTTGAGTAGCCTGAGTAGCATAGCGGGCTAATGCCTCCTATTAAAGGCAGCAATTAACATCCAGCTGCCTGTAATCCTGTGAGTTCAATCCTAGCCAGGCTCAAGGTCGACTCAGCCTTCCATCCTTTCTAAGGTGGGTAAATTGAGGACCCAGTTTGTGGGGGCAATAAGCTGACTTTGTATAAATATAGAAAAGTATGAAGGCTGTTGCTTAACGCATTGTAAGCCGCCCTGAGTCTCCGGAGAAGGGCAACCTATAAATCTAATTAAAAAAAAAAAAAGCTTAACTTCTACCACCCTCCAAAGAATCTGACACTTTTTAACATACAGTAATGGCCAAAATTGTGGAAACCTTTTGGGAAAAGTGTATTTTCTAAAACTAGCTAATAACACCATGGTTTTTTTTTTTTTTTTGGAGTAATACCCTAAAATTATATATCAATGGAAAGATAATTTAATCAAGAATACGATGCAATAACTTTTATGAAGGATTTGCTATTAGAAAGCAGTTACTGTGTAAAGAAGAAAAGTGAAACACGTAGAAAAAAACAAGATATACAAAAAATTATCACCATAGAATAAATGAGATATACAAAAATTATCACCTTGTCAGTTAATATTTAGTTGGGTAACTTTTAGCATTAATTATGGCCTTACAACTTCTTCCCATGGAGTAAACCAAGCCTTTTAGTTCTGCAGCTGTTCTAATGTGAAATCAAGATTGAATAATTGCTTCTGTTAACTGGGTTTTATTGCTGGGCCACTTCTAACTAACCAGTTTCTTTAGTCGGCTCCATACATTTTTTGTTGGGTGAAGGTCTGGGCTATTCCCAGGCCATTCAAGTCGTGGAATAGGATTATCTTGAAACTCCCCTCCCAAAAAAGAAAAAAAGTGGTGTTATTAGCCATCAAACCTCAAAAATACACTTTTCCCAAAAGGTTTCCACAATTTTGGCCACTACTGTAGATCGAGCCATATGTAAAGTGTCACATCACTTTCTCACCATTTGGATGACTTCAAAGAGGTGGTTTTTTTTTTTCGAACTAGTTTGGTTAAATTATTATACAACCCTCAGCATTATGAAAAAGAAAAAAGAGGAATGAATCGTCCGTAATGATGAAGGGAGAGCAGACTCCACTCCTTTTCAGCTGACTTAACACTGTGTAAAGCACCGAAAATTATTAATTGAACATCTTGATTATAAATTAGGTGGAAATAATGTTGAAGAAGCATCCCCTCGTCATTGAGGTTTATTATTAAGTCTTCACACTCGAAGATTTGAATTCCATTACAGCAGTGGTAAATATTGTGATTACGAGAGAATCAGGAGGCTCCGGAGGCCGAACATCAGCAAAATGGATTTTCAAGAAGAGCAGAGAGAGACTCAAGACCCCGTTTGAACTGGTGAATTTTGAAATGTCATCTTTGCTATCTTGGACCACCAATTGCCCATCGAATCAAGCTAAACATCTTCTTTAATGTAAAGAATAACATTCCTTCATTTGTTTACATAGATTGACATGCAACCCCCAACTTCCAACATCTCAAAACACTTTACAATAGTTTGTGTGATTATGGCAGCAGGCTAGAAATGGAGACCATAAATTGTCATCCCAAAGTAGGCATGAAAGCCAGCTGAGTGATGTTGGGACAATCACCTACCACTAGGAGACTGTGAGTTCTAGTCCTACTTTTTTACAAGAAAAAACCAAGCTCAGAGAGCTGCTTCCTCCTCCTCCTCCCCCCCCTCCTCCTCCTCCTCCTTCGTCCTCCTCCTCCTCCTCCTCCAGCACTGATGATATTCTCTAGTTGGGTAATGAAATGTCTGTAAGGAAACAACCAATCTCAGACAACCCCAAGAACGCTAAAAATCTTTTAAGTTAGAGGCAGTCTGTAGCTGAACCATGAAGATTGAAAAGTGGAATTTTCTACCTTATTGGATCAGCCAGCAATATTGACCCTCAAATGGCTCCAGAGATTATTATATCAATTAAAGTTTTCAAATTCCATGAATTATTCCTATATTACAAAATCTGTCAGGATTAATCATTTTCCCTACAATGAAATTTCAGAACCACCTCCTCCTCCTCCTCCTCCTTCTTCTTCCTCCTCCTCCTCCTCCCTCTCCTCCTCCTCCTCCTCCTTTTTCTAAGGAGAAAGCTACTAAAATTCAGAAGGATCACTCTTTGAAGATTATTTCTGACCTGAGAACATTCAGAGCCTCATAAACAACAGCTGGGTGTAAATCAATGGAATGTGTGTCTTTTTGATTTATAGCAATGAAGTGTTTTGTGTAAATCAACCCAAGATTCTCAAAGAAAGGTGCCAGGAGGCTTTGGGGCAACTGAGATTTATCTTTCAAAAGCTGACTTCAAGCAGGAGCAACTTGGTTGAAATATCATCCTCCCGCTTTTAATGTTTCTTTTCTTTTTCTTTTTTTTAATACAAAAATAAAGGAAAACAAATGCATTTGGGTTAGGGTATAAAAAGGGCTCGGTAAAGATGTGTTGACAATTTAGAGTGAAATCTTGTCTCAACTGTTGAATTAATTAAGGGCAAGGATGCTGGAAAGGAAGAAAAGAGAGGGGAGGTTTAGGGGGTGGAGGAACCAGAAATATAGCAATAACACTTAGACTTATATACCACTTCACAGTGCTTTACAGCCCTCTCAAAGCAGTTTAACAGAGTCAGACTCTTGTCCCAAACAATTTGGGTCTTCATTTTACCCACCTCGGAAGGATGGAAGGCTGTGTCAACCTTGAGCTAGTCAGGTTTAGGTTTAGGTTTATTAGATTTGTATACCGCCCTACTCCCGAAGGACTCAGGGCAGTGAACAGCCAACAATAAAAATACATGTATACCAAATTTAAAAACCCAGATAAAATCAAATTAAATAGATTTGGCCCAGACAGAATTAAAACATCCCAAACAATTTAAAACAGATTAAAATTTAACACTAAAAGAGGAAGAGAGGTTAGGCCAGGCCTGCCTGGTGAAATAAAAAGGTCTTAAGAGCGCGGCGGAAGGTGCGCAGATCCAGGATCCTCCGTATCTCCGGGGGGAGCTCGTTCCAGATAGTAGGTGCCCCCACAGAGAAAGCTCTCCCCCTGGGGGCCACCAGTCAACACTGTTTGGCCGACGGCACCCGGAGGAGCCCCTCTTTATGAGAGCGTACCGGCTGGTGGGAGGCTATTGATGGTAGTAGGCAGTCCTGCAGGTACCCAGGTCCTAAGCCATGGAGCACTTTAAAGGTGGTAACCAAAACCTTGAAGCGCACCCAGAAGACCACCGGGAGCCAATGCAGCTCGCGCAGGACAGATGTTACATGGGAACGCCATGTTGCTCCCATCACCACCCGCATGGCCGCACTCTGCGCCAGTTGGAGCCTCCGGGTGCTCCTCAAAGGGAGCCCCATGTAGAGAGTGTTACAGTAGTCCAGACGGGACATGAGGACATGCATGAGCTCCAGACAGGGGCATGAGCTCCAGACAGGGGCATGAGCTCCAGACAGGGAAGTGACGAGGACTGAACTCCAGACAGTAGGCTGAACTGAACTGCTGTACTTCATTCTAAACACTGCACCCCCATGGGAAGGAAGGAAGGAAGGAAGGAAGGAAGGAAGGAAGGAAGGAAGGAAGGAAGGAAGGGCAATAGCACTTGGACTTAAGAGTTGCCCCATAGTGCTCTACAGCCCTCTATAAACGATTTACAGAGTCAGCCTCTTGCCCCCAACAATCTGGGTCCTCATTTTACCCACCTCAGAAGGATGGAAGTCTGCGTCAACCTTGAGCTGGTCAGGATTGAACTGTCAAACATCAAGCAGCCGGCAGGCAGCCGAAGTAGCCTGCAGTCCTGCATTCTAACCACTGCGCCACCGTGGCTCTCTATAATACAGGCAGTCTTCAACTCACGACCACAACAGAGCCCAAAATTTCTGTTGCTGAGCGAGACGTTGGTTAAGCGAGTTTTTGCACCATTTTAGCACCTGCCTTGCTTACAGCTGTTGCATTAATCATACGTCTGTTAAGCGAACCTGGCTTCGCTTGTCAAATTCCACTTTGTTTGTCAGAAGATTGGCAAAGGGGATCATGCCACATACACACACACACACAGACACACACACACAGGAACACTGCAACCATCATAAGTGCGCAGAACAGTTCATTGGGTGTGCCTTCTTTAGCTTTAAATTCTGAGTTTTGCATCTATGTTTTGTCTAAAGCTTCCAGCTGCGGAGCAATGCTTAAATGATCAGTTATGGGTCTGATAATCTTGTCTGAGTTTTGGTTTCTTTTCTTCTTATCTCCCTTCCACCTCCCTCCCTCCCCTTCCTTGCTTACTTCCCTCCAGGGGTGAAATCCAAAATTTTTCCCTACCGGTTCTGTGGGTGTGGCTTGGTGGGCATGGTAGGGGAAGGATATTGCAAAATCTCCATTCCCTCCCACCCTGGGGGAAGGATATTGCAAAATCTCCATTCCCACCCCACTCTGGGGCCAGCAGAGGTGATATTTGCTGGTTCTCCAAACTACTCAACGTTTCCACCACCAGTTCTCCAGAACCTGTCAGAACTTGCTGGATTTCACCCCTGCTTCCCTCCCACCCTCCTTCCTTCCTTCCCCCTCCCTTTCTTCTTTCCCTCCTTTCCCCTTCCTTCCTTCCTTCCTTCCTTCCTTCCTTCCTTCCTTCCTTCCTTCCTTCCTTCCTTCCTTCCTTCTTTCTTTCCCTCCTCCCTCCCTCCCTCCCTTCTGAATTTAACTTCTAACAGTTGTGAACTTTGAAATGATTTGCCTCATGCAAAAGTTGTCAGCTCGCATCTCCTTGGTCTTGCAATTGTTTCGTTGTGTGCTTGGTTGCCATTTCACATATTGTATTGATACATTGTATAGTTTATTATTACATGGGATTTCCCCCACCTTCTTTGATTTATTATTGTACTGTACTCCATCCAAAGTCACACTGGTTGAGTTGGCAACCTCATAAATCTTACTCATGTTTATTTTTTTGTTATTTTCTTTTTTTGGGGGGGGATTTATTGTATACTACATCAAAAATATTGCAAAGCAGCTAACAAATAAATAACTTACAAACTTCCCTCCACAGGTATAACTCTGTGTGGAACTTCATAGGATCCCATATAAAACTGTTTGAGGGCTTATGATAGTACTTTGGAATATATTGCATGAAAAACATGTTTTTTTTAATATTTTCAAATATTCTACAAAGTTTTACAAAGCCTTAGTAAGATCGCACTTGTAATATTGCATCCAGTTTTGGTCACTACAATATAAAAAGAGATGTTGAAATTCTGGAAAGAGCGCAGAGAAGAGCAACAAAGATGATTGCGGGTGGGGTGGAGGCTAAAACATACAAAGAAGAGTAATATAGTATGTGTTGTGGCCCCGTCCTCTGAGCCTATCCCATTGGAGGAAGGAAGCTCTGAGCAGGAGGAAGAGGAGCCAGCCAGATCTCCCAGCCCCCCCCCCCCGGCACCGTCTCAGGTGCCAGCTGAAAGAGAGTCAAGTAGTGGGGAAACAGGTGTCTCAGATGAGAGTGAGGGAGAGACGTCATTCCTGGACGCACGCCAAAGAAGGAGAGATAAACGCTTACAGCAGCTGCGGAGACGCATGAGGGAATAGACCTGAGTCACTGGACTGGAGTCACAGGATCAATGAGTCACTGGACCACACCCAGAGCCTATATAAGACAGGAGGGTGGTTCATGATCTCTGTGACGAACAAATACTCAATCGGGTCGTCATTGGAGCTAAAAGCTGAAACTGATCAGAGACTTTGCTAAATATTTGTTGTGATTTTCTTTCGGTTTACTATTAAAGCCCTTGGCAGACTGTGTGCATATAGCTGCCAAGTTTGAGATAAGAACTGTGGAGTGTGCCAAGTGCTTCTTTAACCCTCGACTGGCTGTGTTTTTGTGGGTATCTGTAGGGGGGGACAGATCAGTATGTGTAATTTAATGAAAAGAAGGACCAAAGGTGATATGCCATTTTTTTAAAAATTTGATTTATATGCCGCCCTTTTCCGGAGACTCAGGGTGGCTTACAATGTGTTAAGCAATAGCCTTCATACTTTTGTATATTTATATTTATACAAAGTCAGCTTATTGCCCCCAACAAACTGGGTCCTCAATTTACCCACCTTATAAAGGATGGAAGGCTGAGTCAACCTTGAGCCTGCCTGGGATTGAACTCACAAGTAATTTGAGGAGCTCCTACAAAGATGAGAGGGGGGTCAACCTATTCTCCAAAGCACCAGAAAGCAAACAAGAAACAATAGTTGGAAACTAACCAAGGAGAGAAGCAACCTAGAACTAAGGACAAATTTACTAACAGTGAAAACAGTCAACCAATGGAACAACTTGCTTTCAGAAGTTGTGGGTGCTCCATCACTGGAGGCTTTCAAAAGGAGATTCGATAACTGTTTGTCTGAAATGATATAGGGTCTCCTTCACAAGCAGGAGGTTGGATTAGAAGACCTCCAAGGTCCCTTCCAATTCTATTATTCCATGTTCTATTGTCATCCTCATCCTCGTCTCCATCCTCCTCCTCATCTCTATCATCAGCCACCCAAAGTAATTGATTTGAAACATAGGAAGGAGAGGTACTGTTGTGACCCATCAGTGGCCTGTGCAGATAGTAGCTGATTCCGACAGCGAGGAGGCTGGTGTGGTGCTGTGCCAGCAGCCTGTGCAGCTGGCGCTTGAGTCAGACAATGAGGAGGCTGAAGAAGAGGTGGTGCCAGAGGCGGGGATTTAGCCAGGCCTTCAGAACCTCCAGAAGCTCCCATAAGTGAAGAGGAAGAAGAGGAGGAGCCTCTTCTCAATGTACAAGCGCGTAGAGCTGTTAAAAGGCAGAAGTGGCTCCTCAGGAGGAGGTCTCCTCGAGAGTAAGACTTGGGGCTAATTGGCCTCTCCCTTAGCCTATTTAAGGAAGGACAATGACTGATGCAATTTGCAGGAAACAAATTTGTTCATATTCCTTCGCATCTTGATTCCAGAAACGTTTGATTTGGCTCTTGTTTATCTCTTATCAGTTTTCCTGCAAATTGCTTTTGGGAATTCTGCCAACCGCTGTAAGATTACAGAAATACTGTGCCTCAGAATTAAGTTATTATTCTTTGGATTCTTGTCGGCTGTTAATGAAGTTAAATTAACAGCCCTTGTTCAGAAAAGCCTGATTTAAACTGCACTTGTGTTCGAACAACTACTAAGAAAGCTCATTAGTAGTCCTTAATTAGTAAACTAAGGTTTGTACTGACTTTGTGTGTGATGTGTTCTTTGGGGTCCATATCTGGGGCCGAACAGGTACAGGAATTCAATATGACTAGTCTAATGAAAAAAGAAGGACTAGGAGTGACATGATAGCAGTGTTCCAATATTTGAACTATGCCGACTTCAGTCTGACCTAAGCATAGTACATAAAATTATCTGCCACAATGTTCTTCCTGTCAATGACTACTTCAGCTTCAACCACAACAATACACAAGCAAATAATAGATGCAAACTCAAGGTAAACCACTCCAAATTCGATTGCAGAAAATATGACTTCAGTAACAGAGTGGTCAATGCCTGGAATGCACTACCTGACTCTGTAGTTTCTTCCCCAAACCCCCAAAACTTTAACCTTAAACTGTGTATTGTTGATCTCATCCCATTCCTAAGAGGTCTGTAAGGGGCGTGCATAAGTGCACCAGCGTGCCTACCATCCCTGTCCTAATATTTCTTTTTACCTACTCTTTTCATGTATTCAAATTATGTTTATACTTTTACCTGTTATCTTATATATGCTTGACAAAATAAATTTATGACTTATATTCCCAGATTAGAAATCCCCAATGCAAATACCCCTTCCAAATGCCCTTAATAAAACAATTAATTGGAACATGGTAGCTTCCTTCCTACTATTAAAATAAGCTTTGGGAAGCCTGACCCAACTCAGAATGTACAAACTGAAGTTTATGGCTGTGCTTCCTCAGAAAAGGCGTCATACATACTTCCCCTTCCTAAGTGCCTTACACAGCTAATTAGCTTAGGGTTAGCTTAGGTCATGAGAAGCGTAAAAATGGAGTTACTTAGGCTATGTTCTTTACAGGAGTAATTCTATTTCTCACATATCTTTTGCATTGGGCCGTCAGGCCTGCCACATTTAGTACTGCGGGAAACTGAGAGGGGGGATTGTATGGAGCCAAGGTGATATAAAGTCATAATAACATTCCTTTCTCTGAGAGTCAAGGACATTTTGCCCTGTACCTGGAGGGGTGTGACTGGGAGGCATCTCCAGTTAGGTCGATACTTTGATTGGATCATGTGATGGACATGTGGGTGCTGGGCAGGGACTTGGACTTTCCTTTGGGTGGGGAAAACCTGGAAGCTTTCAGATTCGGGTTTTCCCAGATGTGCCAATATTAGCATAGCATAGCATAGCATAGCATAGCATAGCATAGCATAGCATAGCATAGCATAGCATAGCATAGCATAGCATAGCATAGCATAGCATAGCATAGCATAGAATAACAGAGTTGGAAGGGACCTTGGAGGTCTTCTAGTCCATCCCCCTGCCCAGGCAGGAAACCCTACACCACTTCAGACAAATGGTTATCCAACATCTTCTTAAAAATTTCCAGTGTTGGAGCATTCACAACTTCTGCAGGCAAGTTGTTCTACTTATTAATTGTTCTGTCAGGAAACTTCTCCTCAGTTCTAAGCTGCTTCTCTCCTTGATTAGTTTCCATCCATTGCTTCATGTTCTACCCTCAGGTGCTTTGGAGAATAGCTTGACTCCCTCTTCTTTGGGGCAGCCCCTGAGATATTGGAAGACTGCTATCATGTCTCCCCTAGTCCTTCTCTTCATTAGACTAGACGTACCCAGTTCCTTCAACCGTTCTTCATATGTTTTAGCCTCCAGTCCCCTAATCATCTTTGTGGCTCTTCTCTGCACTCTTTCTAGAGTCTCCACATCTTTTTTACATCGTGGCGACCAAAACTGAATGCAGTATTCCAAGTGTGGCCTTACCAAGGCCTTATAAAGTGTTATTAACACTTCACGTGTTAATGACATCTCTAATAAAATGGAACTTTGAGGAACTTCAAGCCTTGAAGTCTTCTTTCGTTAGAGCTGTTACTTGGAATCCTGACAACCAGAAGGCAAGACAAGAAACAACAGATGGAAACTAACTAAGGAGAGAAGCAGCCTAGAACTAAGGAGAAATTTCCTAATGGTGAGAGCAATCAACCAATGGAATAACTTGCCTTCAGAAGCTGTATGTTCTCCATTACTCGAGACTTTCAAAAAGAGACTGGACTGGACTTTGTCTAAGACGGTATAGAGCCAGGGTGTCAAACTCATGGCATCACATTATCATGTGATGTATCGCAAGGTTTCTACCCTTTGCTAAACTGGGGGTGGGGATGGGCGTGGCCAGTGGTTGGCGCATCCAGCCCATGGTCCATGAGTTTGACACCCCTGGAATAGAGTCTCCTGCTCAAACAGGAGGTTGGACTAGAAGACCTCCAAGGTCCCTTCCAACTCTATTATTCTGTATTCTATTCAGAATTGCCTATCTAAATACCTTAGATATAGGTTAGTAAAAAGATTGCTCGGAAAACAAAACTCTCTGTCCATTAAAGTAATCAATAGAAGTGTGATTTTTTTTTTTTTAAGAGTGTGGTTGAAAAAAATGTAGGAAAGGTTTTTGGGTTTTTTTTCCTGATTACCGAGTTACTTTGCTCCTTTTAATTAATGCTCCAGTGCATTACATCAATCCTTCTTGGGTTTTGCTCAACCTTTGTATGCTTGGTTACTTTATAAACTAGCAGATCTTGTTCTGAAGGGTCATTTTCATCCTTTGTTAAAAGCATGAGCTGCTTTGGGGAATGTCTTAGACAAAAAAATAAAATAAAAAGGCAACTAATTTGATCAATCCACCATCGCGTGTTAAAGGGAAAGACGGGAGAGATTCAAATTTTTGTGAGAAAAAAAAATATATCAAAGGAAGCCCTAGACTGAGAGGTCTAGAGGCTAAATCGTGTGTATGAATGATGGAGGGAACTATTTTACTGTTACATTCTATTTATTCAATTTGTTTGCCATCCATCTCATCACAAGGTGACAAGAAGGTATATCCAGTCTAATGAAGAGAAGAACTAGGAGGTATCAAGATAGCACTCTTCCAGTACTTGGGGTCCTGTCACACAGAGAAGGAATAATTCTTCTCCTTCTCCTTGTCCTTCTCCTTTTCCTCCTCCTCCTCCTCCTCCTCCTCTTCCTCCTCCTCCTCCTCCTCCTCCTCCTCCTCCTCCTCCTCCTCCTCCTCCTCCTCCTCCTCCTCCTCCTCCTCCTCCTCTTCTCCTCCTCCTTCTCTTCTTCTTCTTCCTCTTCTCCTCCTCCTCCTCCTCCTCCTCCTCCTCCTCCTCCTCCTCCTCCTCCTCCTCCTCCTCCTCCTCCTCCTCCTCCTCCTCCTCCCAGCACTGACAATATTCCCTAGTTGGGCAATGAAATGTCTTCAAGGAAATGTCTTCAAGGATGTCCTCAGACAGCACCAAGAATGCTAAAAACCTTTAAGTTAGAGGCAGTCTGCAGCTGGACCATGAAGATTGAAAAGTGGAGTTTTCTACCTTATTAGATCAGCAAGCAAAGTTGACCCTCAAAGGGATCCAGAGTTCGTTATTCTCCAAAGCACCTGAAGGCAAGACAAGAAACAATGAGTGGAAACTAAACTAAGGAGATATTTCCTGACTGGGAGAACAGGGTGACCAGGGAGGCATTTGCACTGATTCATCTAGTGCACCAATTGTGCCCCTACCTGGACCGTGTTGACCTCCGTACAGTCACTCATGCCCTCGTGACTTCCCGGATTGACTACTGCAATGCTCTCTATATGGGGCTGCCCTTGAAGACCCCTCGGAGGCTTCAACTGGTGCAGAATGCAGCCGCGCGGGTTATGATGGGAGTATCTCGACACTCTCATGTTACACCCCTCCTGCGCGACCTGCATTGGCTACCGGTTGCCCTCCAGGTGAGATTCAAGGTGCTGGTTATTACCTATAAAGCCCTACATGGCTTAAGCCAGGGGTACCTGACTGACCATCTGTGGCCAGCAACAGCTCCCCATTGCCCGGTGTGTTCCCACAGGGAGGGCCTTCTTGGAGTGCCGTCGGCCAGGCAGTTATGACTAGCGACTCCTAGAGAACGGGCTTTCTCTGTGGGCACACCCACTCTATGGAATCAATTCCCCCTGGAGCTCTGGGTGGCCCCTGACCTGTGCTCCTTCTGCCGTGACCTCAAGACATGGTTATTTCACCAGGCCGGATGGGACTGAAGGGGTTTTTAAGGGGAATTTTAATAGCTTTTAACACTTAAATATTGATTTATTGCTCGTTTTATTCCTGTGAGTCCTTGTCGGACAGAGGGCAGCATACAAGCTTAATAAATAAATAAATTACTTAATTAATCCGTGGAATGTCTTGCCTTCAAAAGTTGCAAGTGCTCCATCACTGGAGATTTCCATTAATTTGTTGTCAGGAAATTTCTCCTTAGTTCTAGGTTGCTTCTCTCCTTGGTTAGTTTCCATCCATTGTTCTATCCATTGTTTCAAGCAATGAATGGAAACCAATCTTGCCTTTAGGTGCATTGGAGAATAGCCTAATCATGGAACTACCAAGAGCAACCAAGAGGATGAGGGGGCTAGAGATTAAAACATATGAAGATCTGGGCATGGCTAGTCTAGTGAAGAGAAGGATCTGGGGAGACATGATAGCAGTGTTCCAATATTTGAGGGGCTGCCACAGAGAGGAGGGAGTCAAGCTATTTTCCAAAGCACCAGAAGGCCAGACAAGAAATAACGGATGGAAACTAAACAAGGAGAGATTCAACCTGGAAATAAGGATAATTTTTCTGACAGTGAGAACAAACAACCCATGAAACAGAAGTTGCCTTCAGAAGTTGAGGGAGCTTCATCACTGATCAAGAAGAGACTGGACTGCCTTCTGTCAAAAATGGTGTAGGGTCTGCTGGGTGAGGGGGTTATCTCCACCCCGGACCACCCCAATGATGCCCTTGACGTGATGTCCCGATGCCTGGAGGCCATGCAGATCTGGATGGGGAGAAACAGGCTCAGACTCAACCCCTCCAAGACTGAGTGGCTATGGATGCCAGCTTCTCATGATCTAGTGTCCCCGGTATCTAGTGTATCCTGGCACCCCAGTATAGCCAGCTGGCTCCATCACTGACTATTGGGGGTGAAGTCTTGGCCCACTCAGAGAGGGTTCACAACTTGGGTGTCCTCCTGGATACACGGCTGTCTTTAGAAGACCACTTGATGGCTGTGGCCAGGGGGGCTTTCTATCAGGTTCACCTGATTTACCAGTTGTGTCCCTTTCTGGACTGGGACGCCCTGCGCGCGGTCACTCATGCCCTCATCACTTCCTGTCTGGACTACTGTAAGGCTCTCTACATTGGGCTCCCCTTGAAGAGCACTCAGAGGCTCCAACTGACCCAAAATGCAGCCACACGGGTGATTATGGGGGCGACACAATGCACCCACATAACACCTCTCCTGTGTGAGCTGCACCGGCTCCCAGTAGTCTTCCGGGTGTGATTCAAGGTGTTGGTCACCAGCTTTAAAACGCTCCACGGCTTAGGACCCATATATTTACGAGATCACCTTCTGCCACCGATAGCCTCCCACCGGCCAGTACGCTCCCACAGAGACGGCCTCCTCAGGGTGCCATTGGTCAAATTATGTTGACTGGCGACTCCCAGGGGGAGAGTCTTCTCTGTGGGGGCTCCTGCCCTATGGAACAAATTGCCCCCAGAGTAACATATGATCCCCGACCTACGTACCTTTCGCCGTGCCCTTAAGACTTTACTATTTCAACAAGCTGGTCTGACGGGATATTTTAGTATTGGGGTTTTTATAAATAGGCCAAACCTTTGTATATGTTTTAAATCGTTTTTTAATTTTTGTGGTATATGTTGTTTTTAGTCTGGCTGTACACCGCCCTGAGTCCCTCGGGAGAAGGGCGGTATAAAAAATGAATGAATGAATGAATGAATGAATGAATGAATGAATGAATGAATGAATGGTTGAACTACCATTCATGTTAATCCCACTCCGTTAATCTGTACCTGTACCTCTCCAACCGATAGTGGCAGGGCAAGCCATCTCTATATAAACAGATCTCTCTCCCTACTAGCACTGATGAGGTTACCTAGTTGGATAATGAAACATCTTCAAGCAAACAACCAAGCTCAGAGAGCACCATGGATCCTACAATTTAACCCTGAGCTACAAATATTATCTTCTATCGATAGACGAGGGGCATCATAGATTTTTTTTAAAAAGCTCCATATTTGTGTCTATTAACCAGATGACGAGAAGTTGTGATGCAGGACCTCTCGGTTAAAATATTTCAAGTACCCAGGAACTCAATCAATTAGCGTTTAAAGCCAGTTGCCTCCCATGCTACTGGCCTAATGAAAGAGCAGTTAATTATTGCAATCTGAAATATAACATTCACAGCGAGTCTTTAAAACTATTTTTCCTTAATAATTCATGGAATGGCTCCACCGGGATTCTGTTACAGTCCGCCCCACATTGCTGCCAGTCTACCAGGATCTATTCTAACTTTATCCAGGGGATTATATTCCGCTTATAAATATCGCTGCTTCTCTGGAATTGGCAGCCACGAGGTTGCCTTATAATCCCTTTTGTCACGGCCCTCGTCGAGCATCGACTATCCAAACCACAGCATCCTCCCTCTGCATTAGTCTTTTAATCGTACAATGGGAGGCCCGCACAACAACACACACAATGCCAATCCTCGCGCTCGCTTGAAACGGCGGTGGATCCAGCTGTGTGCATTTTCTATCAAAGCTGTCAAAAGCCTTTTTAAAATTAGAGCTTCGAGCGCTACCCTTTCAACTGATTTTTTTTGGGTTTTTTTTTTTTCCTCAAAGCAGCTGTCATGTCCAATTCCACTGAGCTTAACCGCTTGCAAAACACTCTGGGCACTTTTGGGATGGAAAGGCTGCTATCAAATCGAAAGACACGATTATCCCATTACCCAGAGTAAGCCTAGCATAGAAAACCCAACCGGGTCCAAGAAAGAGGTATTGTCAGGGTTCCAAGTAATAATTCCATAGCAAGCAAAACTCCAAGGCAGGTGGATTCCTCAAAGAATAGTATTACTGGATGTATCATATTGGCATAGACCTAGTGAAAACCGACTCTGAAGGTTCCCGCGGTTTTTACTTAATTAAAAGTAAAACGTTTTTCACTTTCTCGAATCAGTCAGTCACATGGTCCAATCGCGGTTCCATCTGGTTGCCTGGCGACATCACTTCGCCTTCCTCTGGACAGGTGTGAGAATATCCAAGAGAAAGTATTTTATTTTGGCTACAAAGTCCCAACTATCTCAAATCCCCCCCCTCCCTATCCCTCAGCTCCAAGATGGCTTTGGTCACGTCAGCTTCAAGGAGGACAGGTATCTTTCCAAGAAAAATGTGGGGACTTTGTCTAGCTCTTTCTCCATGGCCAGGTGGACCTCAACTGACCCTCAGGAAGATGCTAGGCCATCGAGATGACAGACATTTGGAGGAGTGGGAGGGGCTAAGTTTATTTATTTTAATCTCACCCCTCTCCTCCATCTCTGTCCATTCCCGGTGCTTTCATCACCAGGCTGCCTATTGTTATTGTGTTTCCCCAAAAATAAGACCTCCCCTGAAAATAAGCCCTCCCCAAAAATAAGCCCTCCCCAAAAATATTTAAATGCATGCGCAGCTGGTCCCTGCCATTTCCTCTGGTTAGGGTTAGGGAGACAGACTTGAAATCAGGTAAGATGGCAAGAGGAGCCCCGTCTTGCTCCACACATCCCAAAATAATAAGGCCTTCCCGAAAATAACGCCAAGCGCTTATTTCTGGGTTCAAAAAACAATATAAGACAGGGTCTTATTTTCGGGGAAACACGTTATGAATGCCCTCCAAAGAAAAGGGAGTTGCAGGAAGCAGATTCTACTGCCCTGGGAAATGGTAATTTGAGCTATTCGGGGAGATGCCAACTCCTGCCAGGATAACAGGGCATTACAAATGCCAATCATATTTTGGCATTTGGCCAATCATATTTTTGTATTTTGCTGCCACGGGGCACTTAAGGGAAAGGAGCATAGCTTTAATGGAGCTGCATGGGGGGAGGGTTAGAATGTTTTTGCCATTAAACAGAGCAAAAAAATGTTGCATTGGGGAAAATATGGGGTATGGTAAATTTGTATGATTTCCCTCATTGATTTAGGCTGCTATTAACAACTTCCCTTTCTTATTTCTCTCTCTCTTTTTTATTCTCGCTCTTTTTCTCTCTCTTTTCATTCTTTTTTCCTTCCTTCCTTCTTTCTTTCTCATTCTCTCTCATTCTTTCATTTTTTCTTTCTCCTTCTTTCCCTCCTTCTTTCCCTCATTTTTCTTTGTTTCTTTTTCTTTCTTCCTCTCCTACTCCTTCCTTCCTCTTTCTTTGTCTCTCTCTTTCTTTCTCTCTCTCTCTCTTTCCTCTCTCTCTTTTCTTCTTTCTTTCGCTCTTTCTCTCTCCTCTCTTGCTCTTCCTTCCTTCCTTCTTTTTCTTTTGTTTCCTGTTTATCTTTTCTTCTTTCCTTCCTTCCTTCCTTACTTCCTTCCTTCCTTCCTTCCTTTTCTTTTTTTCTTTCCTCTCTGTCTATCTTTTCTTCTTTTTCTACCCAGCTGACAAAACTAAGGGCTATTTCCTACAGAAATAAATATGGAAAAATGCACAAAAGAGAAAAGGAGAGGGGTGTGTGGATTGAAATGATTCCATAAAACAAAGACTGTATGCTTTTAGAACCTATCTCTGTGGTGCTAAAATATTGGAATCCAATTTTCTGAAGAAAGAAAAAAAAACTACACAGGAATTGATAAAATCCCTTCGTAAATAAATCATCAAGGTGACGTCAGGGAAAAATAAGAACAGCTGAACACCATTATAAAAACAGCCAGAAATGAAAACAGATGAAAGAGGAAAACATACAGAGGCCTAAACACAGACAGAATTCTAAACTGCAGCATTGAAAGACAGAAATCAACCATACAAAGAGATATTTTGCAAACTCTCCATTCCTGAATATATTTGGTGACGTGCATTGAATGGACAAAATTGCAGGTTTGGCAGTTGGCCAAAGATTGGTACTGGGAAAAAAAAAAATGCCTCAAAAAAGTATCTCAAAATTGCTGTTCACGGTCATATTCATACATAAAGACCCAGATTGTTTCAGTTAACAACTCAATCTCTTAACACTGAGCAACTATCTCACTTAGTGACAAAAAGGTTGGGCTTTTTGTGGTCATAAGTCAAGAACTTCCTATAAATTAGAGACAAAAACACAGAGAGAATACAGGTCGTCCTTGACGTACGACCCCAACTGAGCCCAACATTCCTGTCGTGAAACGAGAAACGTGTTAAGAGATTTTGGCCCCATTTTATAATTTTTCTCACCGCATTTGTGAAGCAAATCGCTGCCGTTGTTAAATTAGTAACATGGTCATTAAATGAACCTGGCTTCCACATTGACTTTGCTTGTCAGATGGTTGCAAAAGGAGATTGTGTGACTTTCCCCCGTTCCCCTCAGCACCCGAACTCTGCAACCGTCATAAATATGAACTGGTTCTCAAGCATCTGAATGACCATGGGGATGCTGTAAGGGTCATAAGTATGAAAAAATAGTCATCGGATACTTTTTTTTAGTGCTGTTGTAACTTCGAACGGTCACTAAATGAATTGTTGTAAGTCAAGGACTAACTATATGTCCTGGCTGATTAGTTGGTTGATTCACATTCCTTCTACAATGTTTAATTCAGATAACAATTGTCATACCTAACCACAGGCAAACTTCACAAAAAGCCAGAAAATATTTCTAAAATAAGCGGGATTCAGACAACAGGAGAGCAACAAACTTATCACATTTTTCAGAGTATAAGATGCACCTTTCCCCCCCAAAAAAGAGGGTGAAAATCCGGATGTGTCTTATACCCCGAATGTAGCCCCACCCAGCCTCTCAAACGGAAGTTTCAGAGACTGAAAAAAGCCTCAGAAATGAAGCTTCAGAAAAAAAGCCTCCAAACAGAGCTTCAGAAAAAATAAAAAGCCTCAGAAATGAAGCTTCAGAAAAAAAGCCTAGGAAACAGAGGCTTTTTTTCGGAGGCTTTCACAGACAGAAAAAAAAGTTTTTTTTTTCTGAAACAGAGTTTCAGAAGTTTCAGAGGCAGAAAAAAAAAGCAAGGCACGGAGCTCACAACCAACGAACCTGTTGCTAAAATTCACCTCTGGGAACAGCTGATTAGGGGTATTCCGGGAGGCTGATCCATCCGCCAATCAGCTTTTTTCTTATTTTCCTCCCTAAAAACTAAGATGTGTCTTATATTCTGAAAAATACGGTAGCTGTGTTTCACATACCACTATTCCCATTTACAGAGCAGATTATTTTTTAATGCCATCAATAATGAAAACAAGCTGTTACCTCTTCACTTTTCCCCCCGTATTATGTTTTCCTAGAGCACCGTTTGTTTTTCTTCTTGCTTGCCTCCACTTGGAAAAAGATTGGCAACTCACTGAGGGGGAAAGGAACTGAACATTGTTGTTATATCGGAGAGATTCTCTCTCGCAAACATTGGAAAAAAGTCAAGCAAATGTCGGAGGCGATTAAAGAAAGACAAAGAAATGGAGAAAATCCGATCGCATCTCCTCCTTCAAAATTTTCTTTTTTGGGGGGTAAAAACTGAACTTCTGGCCATTTTATCAAGGGGTGATAAATCAGGATTGCTGTGGTTCTAAATTCACAAATTGAACATTACAGATTAACAGAGTTGGAAGGGACCTTGTAGGTCATCTAATCCAACCCCCTGCCGAAGCAGAAGACCCTACGTCTTTTCCGAGAAATGGCAGTCCAGTCTCTTCTTGAAAGCCTCCAGTGATGAAGCTCCCACAACTTCCAAAGGCAACTTCTGTTCCATCGGTTGACGGTTCTCACTGTCAGAAAATTTCTCTTTATTTCTAGGTTGAATCTCTCCTTGTTCAGTTTCCATCCATTGCTCCTTGTCTGGCCTTCAGGTGCCTTGGAAAATAACTTGAGCCCTTCCTCTCTGTGTCAGCCCGTCAAATATTGGAACACTGTTATTATGTCTCTCCTGGTCCTTCTCTTCACTAGACTAGCTAAACTGCGTGCAAAAGAAAAGTGCATGGGATTTTAGGAAGAGGATTCACGTAGTTTGTTGGTAGGTAAACCCAGCCATCACGGTTTACAATCCATGGTTTTTAGGTGTTAGAAGAAAAAACTGGTCTGGTTCCAAGCCAGGAAAAAGATGCAGAAGCCAATGAATTTGGAGGCAAGCTGCAATTGGAAAGGAGCCAGTGATGGGATTCAGCCAGTTTGCACTACTTCGGGAGAACTGGTTGTTAACTTTCTGTTTGGAAAACTGGTTGTTGGAAGAAATCATTAGGGCAGAGAACCGGTTGTTAAATTACTTGAATCCCACCACTGAAAGGAGGTCTCCATTTATTTAGGAATTGGAAGCGAAGTGACTCAGCATCAGTTCTGGGACAGTTGATAGCCTGAAATGGGGGAGTTGAGTGATTATTATACCTTTAAGATTGAGATGCCTGGTGGTGGTTTTATTTATTTATTTATTTATATGCCGCCCTTCTCCGAAGACTCAGGGTGGCTTACAATGCGTTAAGCAATAGCCTTCATACTATTGTATATTTATGCAAGGTCAGCTTATTGCCCCCACAAACTGGGTCCTCAATTTACCTACCTTAGAAAGGATGGAAGGCTGAGTCAACCTTGAGCCTGCTGAGATTCAAATTTACAGTAATTGCAGACAGCTGGTGTTAATCACAATGCTTTAGTCTGCTGAGCTACCAGGCAGAGTTATTTTGTTAGATGAGATTCTGTATTCTAATTGTCCCTACCTGGTTTCCTGGGCGGGGCTCAGTGTCAAGCTAGCCTTGAGAACAGGGGTGAGTTCTAAATTTTTTTATTATTGGTTCTGTGGGCGTGGCTTATTTTGTGGGCGCGGCTTGATGGTCATGTGACAATTATTTAGGATTTAGCAGAAGTACTGGTCTACCAGGCTTTTAACTCCTTGCAGAGCTGTACCGATCTACCCATTTATTTTTTTGCAGGCCCTGGTCTACCCATTTATTTTTGCAGGCACTGGTCTACCCATTTATTTTTGCAGGCACTGGTCTACCCATTTATTTTTGCAGGCACTGATCTACTTATTTATTTTCTTTTAACACTAATCAGCTGTAGGGCGGCCCTTTGAAGCCCTGCGGCAAGAGTTTAAACAGTTTTTTCCCCTCTAGCCATCTGCTGGGACTCAGGAGGCAGCAATAGATTGTCGGCCAAAAATATTTAATAATTTTTAATTGCTTTTAATTTTTGTATACCATGTTTTATTTTGGCTGTTCACCGCCCTGAGTCCGCAAGGAGAAGGGCGGTTTATAAATTGAAACAAACAAACAAATAAATAAATAAATAGATTGGGGGTGGAACCAAATAAAAGGTAAAAATATTTTTTTTTGCCTTTTCTGGGGGGGGGGCATGGAAATTAAGAGGGGGTGTGTCTTATGATTCTTCCTACATAGATTAGCATGACTTACTCTCAAACCCAGCCACTGCAGCACTGTCAACAAACATGGCTTATCTTTGCCTAACTAGGTGGCTCAGTGGCTAAGACACTGTGCTTTTCAATTAGAAATGTTGGCAATTTGGCAATTTGAATCCCTAGTACAGGTCTCCTGAGTTGGACTAGATGACCTCAAGGTCCCTTCCAACTCTGTTACTGTTACATAGAGAATCTCTATGGAGATTCTCAGCCATCAAGAATGTGGTTTGTCTCAAAGGATGATTTTTCCAAAGGTAACCAAACTCTGTATTTTCCTTGAAGAGGAAGAGTTTGTCTCTCATCCAAGAAGCTTCATCAGTTCTGGCAAAACTGACAGAGAGAGAAAGAGAAAGCATGTCAGAGTTTGTTGCAAAAATGAAATCCAGAAAGCACACACAGGCAGACTGATGCAGCAGGATCCATGAACTTCTTCATATACATAATAATACATAAAGATAAGTATAAAATACCAATATAGATTCTTCTTTAACTTAGTAGCAGTTACAAGCAAAACACAAGGCAGGAGAGAACAGTTAGTTTCATTTTAGCAGAGCAGACTAGTTTCAGTTTCTCTGCACAGACCCAGAAGCTGCAGACTAAGACATGTCCTGGCTCCAGTTTTTCTTGTTACCATGTCTCCATTCAATCCCCATTGGCTGATCTATTCCAGTCCATGAATATTCAAACTTCGACAACAGAGAAAGAGAGAGAAGAGAAAATGAAAAGAAGAGAAAAGAATGAGAAAAATATGCGATGGGATGGGATGGGATGGGATGGGATGGGATGGGATGGGATGGGATAGAATAGAATAGAATAGAATAGAATAGAATAGAATAGAATAGAATAGAATAGAATAGAATAGAATAGAATAGAATAGAATAGAATTATAGGGCTATAAGGGAGCTTGGAGGTCAACCCCCTGCCTATTGAAAGACACCTTATATTTTAAATTTCTTTCTTATTGACTAAGGAGTGTAGACCGTTTGATTAAATCTGCAGCCCATTCATACATCTTAGTTTTGCAACTGAGAGTTCCAGCGCTCCAAGAGCAGGAAGTGGAATGAGCCACACTTCTTGAGCGCTCCTCCCAACGCTTGGAAAGAAACCAGCTTCCCTCCCTCCCTTATTCACTAAGAGTGTTTGCAGCCAGGGCTTCGGTCTTCGGGAATCTGTTTTGGGGAGGGACAACCCATATGTGACAGGGGGCAATAAAAGCCATGCCAATGTTGTCAGTATCATTTGCACATTTTCAGGCTTTAACTGTCAGCTGAGTACAGCAGCATCTGAAATGGCCACTTAACAGTATAATGAGAATATGGGTTAATTTTCATGCCAGACCATTTCCCTCATTCACTGCAATTTTGTTCAGAAAGTAGATTCACTTGGTGACATTCATTTTTCCTCACTGCTATTTTTTCACCAAAAAACTAAGTTCCTTCCTTCCTTCCTTCCTTCCTTCCTTCCTTCCTTCCTTCCTTCCTTCCTTCCTTCCTTTCTTCCTTCCTTCCTT